>CAVMGG010000297.1:0-19670 GCA_963680895.1 Fragum sueziense
GTCAGACATCTACTCACTCAGTCAGTCAGTATGTCAGCCAGTCAGTCAGTCAGTAAATCAGTCAGTCAGTCACAGTCAGTGAGTCAGTCACAGTAAGTGAGTCAGTCACAGTCAGTGAGTCAGTCAGTGAGTCAGTCACAGTCAGTGAGTCAGTCTGTGAGTCAGTCAGTCATTCAGTCAGTAGGTCAGTCAGTCTGTCTCTCAGTCAGTAGGTCAGTCTGTCAGTAGGTCTTTCAGTAGGTCAGTCATTTGGTCGATCGATCAGTCAGTCAGTTAGTCAGTCTGCCAGTAGGTCAGCCAGTCAGTCAGTAGGTCATTCTGTCAGTCAGTGGGTCAGCCAGTCCGTCATTAGGTCATTCAGCAGTCACTAGGTCAGCCAATCTGTAAGTCAGTCAGTTAGTTGGTCAGTCAGCTAATCACTCAGACTGTAAGACAGCTAGTCACTCAGTCTGTCAGACAGCTAGTTACCCAGTCAGTCAGTCAGACAGCTAGTCACTCAGTCTGTCAGACAGCTAGTCACTCAGTCAGTCAGTAGGTCAGCCAGTCAGTCAGTCAGTAGGTCAACCAGTTAGCAGGTCAAGAGATCAGTCAGTCAGTCAGTAGATCAGCCAGTCAGTCAGTAGGTCAATTTGTCATTCAGTGGGTCAGTCAGTCTGTCTTTAGGTCATCAAGTCTGTCAGTCAGCCAGTCACTCAGTAGGTCAGTCAGTTGCTCAGCCTGTCATTCACTGAGCCAGTCAGTCAGTCACTGAGTCAGTCAGTCTGTCGGTGGGTGGGTCAGTCACTGAGTCAGTCAGTCTGTCGGTGGGTGGGTCGGTCTGTGGGTGGGTCGGTCTGTGGGTGGGTCAGTCGGTCGGTCGGTCGGTCGGTCGGTAGGTCGGTCGGTCGGTCGGGTCGGGTCGGGTCGGGTCGGGTCGGGTCGGGTCGGGTCGGGTCGGGTCGGGTCGGGTCGGGTCGGGTCGGGTCGGGTCGGGTCGGTCGGTCGGTCGGTCGGTCGGTCGGTCGGTCGGTCGGTCGGTCGGTCGGTCGGTCGGTCGGTCGGTCGGTCGGTCGGTCGGTCGGTCGGTCAGTCAGGTCAGTCAGTCAGTCAGTCAGTTCAGTCAGTCAGTCAGTCAGTCAGTCAGTCAGTCAGTCAGTCAGTCAGTCAGTCAGTAGTCAGTCAGTAGTAGTCAGTTAGTCAGCTAGCTCAGTCAGTCAGTCAGTCAGTCAGTCAGTCAGTCAGTCAGTCAGTCAGTCAGTCAGTCAGTCAGTCAGTCAGTCAGTCAGTCAGTCAGTCAGTCAGTCAGTCAGTCAGTCAGTCAGTCAGTCTGCCAGTGGGTCAGCCAGTCAGTCAGTAGGTCATTCTGTCAGTCTGTGGGTCAGCCAGTCCGTCATTAGGTCATTTAGCAGTCATAAGGTCAGTCAGTCAGTCAGTCAGTCAGTCAGCTAGTCAGTCAGCTAGTCACTCAGTCTGTCAGACAGCTAGTCACTCAGTAGGTTGGTCAGTCAGTCGGTCTTACCGTCGGTCGGTCAGTCAGTCACTCAGTCTGTCAGACAGCTAGTCACTCAGTCTCTCAGACATCTACTCACTCAGTCAGTCAGTATATCAGCCAGTCAGTCAGTCAGTAAATCAGTCAGTCAGTCACAGTCAGTGAGTCAGTCACAGTAAGTGAGTCAGTCACAGTCAGTGAGTCAGTCAGTGAGTCAGTCACAGTCAGTGAGTCAGTCTGTGAGTCAGTCAGTCATTCAGTCAGTAGGTCAGTCAGTCTGTCTCTCAGTCAGTAGGTCAGTCTGTCAGTAGGTCTTTCAGTAGGTCAGTCATTTGGTCGATCGATCAGTCAGTCAGTTAGTCAGTCTGCCAGTAGGTCAGCCAGTCAGTCAGTAGGTCATTCTGTCAGTCAGTGGGTCAGCCAGTCCGTCATTAGGTCATTCAGCAGTCACTAGGTCAGCCAATCTGTAAGTCAGTCAGTTAGTTGGTCAGTCAGCTAATCACTCAGACTGTAAGACAGCTAGTCACTCAGTCTGTCAGACAGCTAGTCACCCAGTCAGTCAGTCAGACAGCTAGTCACTCAGTCTGTCAGACAGCTAGTCACTCAGTCAGTCAGTAGGTCAGCCAGTCAGTCAGTCAGTAGGTCAACCAGTTAGCAGGTCAAGAGATCAGTCAGTCAGTCAGTAGATCAGCCAGTCAGTCAGTAGGTCAATTTGTCATTCAGTGGGTCAGTCAGTCTGTCTTTAGGTCATCAAGTCTGTCAGTCAGCCAGTCACTCAGTAGGTCAGTCAGTTGCTCAGCCTGTCATTCACTGAGCCAGTCAGTCAGTCACTGAGTCAGTCAGTCTGTCGGTGGGTGGGTCAGTCACTGAGTCAGTCAGTCTGTCGGTGGGTGGGTCGGTCTGTGGGTGGGTCGGTCTGTGGGTGGGTCAGTCGGTCGGTCGGTCGGTCGGTCGGTCGGTCGGTCGGTCGGTCGGGTCGGGTCGGGTCGGGTCGGGTCGGGTCGGGTCGGGTCGGGTCGGGTCGGGTCGGGTCGGGTCGGGTCGGGTCGGGTCGGTCGGTCGGTCGGTCGGTCGGTCGGTCGGTCGGTCGGTCGGTCGGTCGGTCGGTCAGTCAGTCAGTCAGTCAGTCAGTCAGTCAGTCAGTCAGTCAGTCAGTTAGTCAGTCAGTCAGTCAGTCAGTTAGTCAGTTAGTCAGCTACTCAGTCAGTCAGTCAGTCAGTCAGTCAGTCAGTCAGTCAGTCAGTCAGTCAGTCAGTCAGTCAGTCAGTCAGTCAGTCAGTCAGTCAGTCAGTCAGTCAGTCAGTCAGTCAGTCAGTCAGTCAGTCAGTCTGCCAGTAGGTCAGCCAGTCAGTCAGTAGGTCATTCTGTCAGTCTGTGGGTCAGCCAGTCCGTCATTAGGTCATTCAGCAGTCATAAGGTCAGTCAGTCAGTCAGTCAGTCAGTCAGCTAGTCAGTCAGCTAGTCAGCTAGTTAGTCAGCTAGTCACTCAGTCTGTCAGACAGCTAGTCACTCAGTAGGTTGGTCAGTCAGTCGGTCTTACCGTCGGTCGGTCAGTCAGTCACTCAGTCTGTCAGACAGCTAGTCACTCAGTCTGTCAGACATCTACTCACTCAGTCAGTCAGTATGTCAGCCAGTCAGTCAGTCAGTAAATCAGTCAGTCAGTCACAGTCAGTGAGTCAGTCACAGTAAGTGAGTCAGTCACAGTCAGTGAGTCAGTCAGTGAGTCAGTCACAGTCAGTGAGTCAGTCTGTGAGTCAGTCAGTCATTCAGTCAGTAGGTCAGTCAGTCTGTCTCTCAGTCAGTAGGTCAGTCTGTCAGTAGGTCTTTCAGTAGGTCAGTCATTTGGTCGATCGATCAGTCAGTCAGTTAGTCAGTCTGCCAGTAGGTCAGCCAGTCAGTCAGTAGGTCATTCTGTCAGTCAGTGGGTCAGCCAGTCCGTCATTAGGTCATTCAGCAGTCACTAGGTCAGCCAATCTGTAAGTCAGTCAGTTAGTTGGTCAGTCAGCTAATCACTCAGACTGTAAGACAGCTAGTCACTCAGTCTGTCAGACAGCTAGTCACCCAGTCAGTCAGTCAGACAGCTAGTCACTCAGTCTGTCAGACAGCTAGTCACTCAGTCAGTCAGTAGGTCAGCCAGTCAGTCAGTCAGTAGGTCAACCAGTTAGCAGGTCAAGAGATCAGTCAGTCAGTCAGTAGATCAGCCAGTCAGTCAGTAGGTCAATTTGTCATTCAGTGGGTCAGTCAGTCTGTCTTTAGGTCATCAAGTCTGTCAGTCAGCCAGTCACTCAGTAGGTCAGTCAGTTGCTCAGCCTGTCATTCACTGAGCCAGTCAGTCAGTCACTGAGTCAGTCAGTCTGTCGGTGGGTGGGTCAGTCACTGAGTCAGTCAGTCTGTCGGTGGGTGGGTCGGTCTGTGGGTGGGTCGGTCTGTGGGTGGGTCAGTCGGTCGGTCGGTCGGTCGGTCGGTCGGTCGGTCGGTCGGTCGGGTCGGGTCGGGTCGGGTCGGGTCGGGTCGGGTCGGGTCGGGTCGGGTCGGGTCGGGTCGGGTCGGGTCGGGTCGGGTCGGTCGGTCGGTCGGTCGGTCGGTCGGTCAGTCGGTCGGTCGGTCGGTCGGTCGGTCGGTCGGTCGGTCAGTCAGTCAGTCAGTCAGTCAGTCAGTCAGTCAGTCAGTCAGTCAGTCAGTCAGTCAGTTAGTCAGTCAGTCAGTCAGTCAGTTAGTCAGTTAGTCAGCTACTCAGTCAGTCAGTCAGTCAGTCAGTCAGTCAGTCAGTCAGTCAGTCAGTCAGTCAGTCAGTCAGTCAGTCAGTCAGTCAGTCAGTCAGTCAGTCAGTCAGTCAGTCAGTCAGTCAGTCAGTCAGTCTGCCAGTAGGTCAGCCAGTCAGTCAGTAGGTCAGCCAGTCAGTCAGTAGGTCATTCTGTCAGTCTGTGGGTCAGCCAGTCCGTCATTAGGTCATTCAGCAGTCATAAGGTCAGTCAGTCAGTCAGTCAGTCAGTCAGCTAGTCAGTCATTTAGTCAGCTAGTTAGTCAGCTAGTCACTCAGTCTGTCAGACAGCTAGTCACTCAGTAGGTTGGTCAGTCAGTCGGTCTTACCGTCGGTCGGTCAGTCAGTCACTCAGTCTCTCAGACAGCTAGTCACTCAGTCTGTCAGACATCTACTCACTCAGTCAGTCAGTATGTCAGCCAGTCAGTCAGTCAGTAAATCAGTCAGTCAGTCACAGTCAGTGAGTCAGTCACAGTAAGTGAGTCAGTCACAGTCAGTGAGTCAGTCAGTGAGTCAGTCACAGTCAGTGAGTCAGTCTGTGAGTCAGTCAGTCATTCAGTCAGTAGGTCAGTCAGTCTGTCTCTCAGTCAGTAGGTCAGTCTGTCAGTAGGTCTTTCAGTAGGTCAGTCATTTGGTCGATCGATCAGTCAGTCAGTTAGTCAGTCTGCCAGTAGGTCAGCCAGTCAGTCAGTAGGTCATTCTGTCAGTCAGTGGGTCAGCCAGTCCGTCATTAGGTCATTCAGCAGTCACTAGGTCAGCCAATCTGTAAGTCAGTCAGTTAGTTGGTCAGTCAGCTAATCACTCAGACTGTAAGACAGCTAGTCACTCAGTCTGTCAGACAGCTAGTCACCCAGTCAGTCAGTCAGACAGCTAGTCACTCAGTCTGTCAGACAGCTAGTCACTCACTCAGTCAGTAGGTCAGCCAGTCAGTCAGTCAGTAGGTCAACCAGTTAGCAGGTCAAGAGATCAGTCAGTCAGTCAGTAGATCAGCCAGTCAGTCAGTAGGTCAATTTGTCATTCAGTGGGTCAGTCAGTCTGTCTTTAGGTCATCAAGTCTGTCAGTCAGCCAGTCACTCAGTAGGTCAGTCAGTTGCTCAGCCTGTCATTCACTGAGCCAGTCAGTCAGTCACTGAGTCAGTCAGTCTGTCGGTGGGTGGGTCAGTCACTGAGTCAGTCAGTCTGTCGGTGGGTGGGTCGGTCTGTGGGTGGGTCGGTCTGTGGGTGGGTCAGTCGGTCGGTCGGTCGGTCGGTCGGTCGGTCGGGTCGGGTCGGGTCGGGTCGGGTCGGGTCGGGTCGGGTCGGGTCGGGTCGGGTCGGGTCGGGTCGGGTCGGGTCGGTCGGTCGGTCGGTCGGTCGGTCGGTCGGTCGGTCGGTCGGTCGGTCGGTCGGTCGGTCGGTCGGTCGGTCGGTCGGTCGGTCGGTCGGTCAGTCAGTCAGTCAGTCAGTCAGTCAGTCAGTCAGTCAGTCAGTCAGTCAGTCAGTTAGTCAGTCAGTCAGTCAGTCAGTTAGTCAGTTAGTCAGCTACTCAGTCAGTCAGTCAGTCAGTCAGTCAGTCAGTCAGTAAGTCAGTCAGTCAGTCAGTCAGTCAGTCAGTCAGTCAGTCAGTCAGTCAGTCAGTCAGTCAGTCAGTCAGTCAGTCTGCCAGTAGGTCAGCCAGTCAGTCAGTAGGTCATTCTGTCAGTCTGTGGGTCAGCCAGTCCGTCATTAGGTCATTTAGCAGTCATAAGGTCAGTCAGTCAGTCAGTCAGTCAGTCAGCTAGTCAGTCAGCTAGTCAGCTAGTTAGTCAGCTAGTCACTCAGTCTGTCAGACAGCTAGTCACTCAGTAGGTTGGTCAGTCAGTCGGTCTTACCGTCGGTCGGTCAGTCAGTCACTCAGTCTGTCAGACAGCTAGTCACTCAGTCTCTCAGACATCTACTCACTCAGTCAGTCAGTATGTCAGCCAGTCAGTCAGTCAGTAAATCAGTCAGTCAGTCACAGTCAGTGAGTCAGTCACAGTAAGTGAGTCAGTCACAGTCAGTGAGTCAGTCAGTGAGTCAGTCACAGTCAGTGAGTCAGTCTGTGAGTCAGTCAGTCATTCAGTCAGTAGGTCAGTCAGTCTGTCTCTCAGTCAGTAGGTCAGTCTGTCAGTAGGTCTTTCAGTAGGTCAGTCATTTGGTCGATCGATCAGTCAGTCAGTTAGTCAGTCTGCCAGTAGGTCAGCCAGTCAGTCAGTAGGTCATTCTGTCAGTCAGTGGGTCAGCCAGTCCGTCATTAGGTCATTCAGCAGTCACTAGGTCAGCCAATCTGTAAGTCAGTCAGTTAGTTGGTCAGTCAGCTAATCACTCAGACTGTAAGACAGCTAGTCACTCAGTCTGTCAGACAGCTAGTCACCCAGTCAGTCAGTCAGACAGCTAGTCACTCAGTCTGTCAGACAGCTAGTCACTCAGTCAGTCAGTAGGTCAGCCAGTCAGTCAGTCAGTAGGTCAACCAGTTAGCAGGTCAAGAGATCAGTCAGTCAGTCAGTAGATCAGCCAGTCAGTCAGTAGGTCAATTTGTCATTCAGTGGGTCAGTCAGTCTGTCTTTAGGTCATCAAGTCTGTCAGTCAGCCAGTCACTCAGTAGGTCAGTCAGTTGCTCAGCCTGTCATTCACTGAGCCAGTCAGTCAGTCACTGAGTCAGTCAGTCTGTCGGTGGGTGGGTCAGTCACTGAGTCAGTCAGTCTGTCGGTGGGTGGGTCGGTCTGTGGGTGGGTCGGTCTGTGGGTGGGTCAGTCGGTCGGTCGGTCGGTCGGTCGGTCGGTCGGTCGGTCGGGTCGGGTCGGGTCGGGTCGGGTCGGGTCGGGTCGGGTCGGGTCGGGTCGGGTCGGTCGGGTCGGGTCGGGTCGGGTCGGGTCGGGTCGGGTCGGGTCGGTCGGTCGGTCGGTCGGTCGGTCGGTCGGTCGGTCGGTCGGTCGGTCGGTCGTCGGTCGGTCAGTCAGTCAGTCAGTCAGTCAGTCAGTCAGTCAGTCAGTCAGTCAGTCAGTCAGTCAGTCAGTCAGTCAGTCAGTTAGTCAGTCAGTCAGTCAGTCAGTTAATCAGTTAGTCAGCTACTCAGTCAGTCAGTCAGTCAGTCAGTCAGTCAGTCAGTCAGTCAGTCAGTCAGTCAGTCAGTCAGTCAGTCAGTCAGTCAGTCAGTCAGTCAGTCAGTCAGTCAGTCAGTCAGTCAGTCAGTCAGTCAGTCAGTCAGTCAGTCAGTCAGTCAGTCAGTCAGTCAGTCAGTCAGTCAGTCAGTCTGCCAGTAGGTCAGCCAGTCAGTCAGTAGGTCATTCTGTCAGTCTGTGGGTCAGCCAGTCCGTCATTAGGTCATTCAGCAGTCATAAGGTCAGTCAGTCAGTCAGTCAGTCAGTCAGTCAGCTAGTCAGTCAGCTAGTCAGCTAGTTAGTCAGCTAGTCACTCAGTCTGTCAGACAGCTAGTCACTCAGTAGGTTGGTCAGTCAGTCGGTCTTACCGTCGGTCGGTCAGTCAGTCACTCAGTCTGTCAGACAGCTAGTCACTCAGTCTGTCAGACATCTACTCACTCAGTCAGTCAGTATGTCAGCCAGTCAGTCAGTCAGTAAATCAGTCAGTCAGTCACAGTCAGTGAGTCAGTCACAGTAAGTGAGTCAGTCACAGTCAGTGAGTCAGTCAGTGAGTCAGTCACAGTCAGTGAGTCAGTCTGTGAGTCAGTCAGTCATTCAGTCAGTAGGTCAGTCAGTCTGTCTCTCAGTCAGTAGGTCAGTCTGTCAGTAGGTCTTTCAGTAGGTCAGTCATTTGGTCGATCGATCAGTCAGTCAGTTAGTCAGTCTGCCAGTAGGTCAGCCAGTCAGTCAGTAGGTCATTCTGTCAGTCAGTGGGTCAGCCAGTCCGTCATTAGGTCATTCAGCAGTCACTAGGTCAGCCAATCTGTAAGTCAGTCAGTTAGTTGGTCAGTCAGCTAATCACTCAGACTGTAAGACAGCTAGTCACTCAGTCTGTCAGACAGCTAGTCACCCAGTCAGTCAGTCAGACAGCTAGTCACTCAGTCTGTCAGACAGCTAGTCACTCAGTCAGTCAGTAGGTCAGCCAGTCAGTCAGTCAGTAGGTCAACCAGTTAGCAGGTCAAGAGATCAGTCAGTCAGTCAGTAGATCAGCCAGTCAGTCAGTAGGTCAATTTGTCATTCAGTGGGTCAGTCAGTCTGTCTTTAGGTCATCAAGTCTGTCAGTCAGCCAGTCACTCAGTAGGTCAGTCAGTTGCTCAGCCTGTCATTCACTGAGCCAGTCAGTCAGTCACTGAGTCAGTCAGTCTGTCGGTGGGTGGGTCAGTCACTGAGTCAGTCAGTCTGTCGGTGGGTGGGTCGGTCTGTGGGTGGGTCGGTCTGTGGGTGGGTCAGTCGGTCGGTCGGTCGGTCGGTCGGTCGGTCGGTCGGTCGGGTCGGGTCGGGTCGGGTCGGGTCGGGTCGGGTCGGGTCGGGTCGGGTCGGGTCGGGTCGGTCGGTCGGTCGGTCGGTCGGTCGGTCGGTCGGTCGGTCAGTCGGTCGGTCGGTCGATCGGTCGGTCGGTCGGTCGGTCAGTCAGTCAGTCAGTCAGTCAGTCAGTCAGTCAGTCAGTCAGTCAGTCAGTCAGTCAGTCAGTCAGTCAGTTAGTCAGTCAGTCAGTCAGTCAGTTAGTCAGTTAGTCAGCTACTCAGTCAGTCAGTCAGTCAGTCAGTCAGTCAGTCAGTCAGTCAGTCAGTCAGTCAGTCAGTCAGTCAGTCAGTCAGTCAGTCAGTCAGTCAGTCAGTCAGTCAGTCAGTCAGTCAGTCAGTCAGTCAGTCAGTCAGTCAGTCAGTCAGTCAGTCAGTCTGCCAGTAGGTCAGCCAGTCAGTCAGTAGGTCAGCCAGTCAGTCAGTAGGTCATTCTGTCAGTCTGTGGGTCAGCCAGTCCGTCATTAGGTCATTCAGCAGTCATAAGGTCAGTCAGTCAGTCAGTCAGTCAGTCAGCTAGTCAGTCAGCTAGTCAGCTAGTTAGTCAGCTAGTCACTCAGTCTGTCAGACAGCTAGTCACTCAGTAGGTTGGTCAGTCAGTCGGTCTTACCGTCGGTCGGTCAGTCAGTCACTCAGTCTGTCAGACAGCTAGTCACTCAGTCTGTCAGACATCTACTCACTCAGTCAGTCAGTATGTCAGCCAGTCAGTCAGTCAGTAAATCAGTCAGTCAGTCACAGTCAGTGAGTCAGTCACAGTAAGTGAGTCAGTCACAGTCAGTGAGTCAGTCAGTGAGTCAGTCACAGTCAGTGAGTCAGTCTGTGAGTCAGTCAGTCATTCAGTCAGTAGGTCAGTCAGTCTGTCTCTCAGTCAGTAGGTCAGTCTGTCAGTAGGTCTTTCAGTAGGTCAGTCATTTGGTCGATCGATCAGTCAGTCAGTTAGTCAGTCTGCCAGTAGGTCAGCCAGTCAGTCAGTAGGTCATTCTGTCAGTCAGTGGGTCAGCCAGTCCGTCATTAGGTCATTCAGCAGTCACTAGGTCAGCCAATCTGTAAGTCAGTCAGTTAGTTGGTCAGTCAGCTAATCACTCAGACTGTAAGACAGCTAGTCACTCAGTCTGTCAGACAGCTAGTCACCCAGTCAGTCAGTCAGACAGCTAGTCACTCAGTCTGTCAGACAGCTAGTCACTCACTCAGTCAGTAGGTCAGCCAGTCAGTCAGTCAGTAGGTCAACCAGTTAGCAGGTCAAGAGATCGATCAGTCAGTCAGTCAGTAGATCAGCCAGTCAGTCAGTAGGTCAATTTGTCATTCAGTGGGTCAGTCAGTCTGTCTTTAGGTCATCAAGTCTGTCAGTCAGCCAGTCACTCAGTAGGTCAGTCAGTTGCTCAGCCTGTCATTCACTGAGCCAGTCAGTCAGTCACTGAGTCAGTCAGTCTGTCGGTGGGTGGGTCAGTCACTGAGTCAGTCAGTCTGTCGGTGGGTGGGTCGGTCTGTGGGTGGGTCGGTCTGTGGGTGGGTCAGTCGGTCGGTCGGTCGGTCGGTCGGTCGGTCGGGTCGGGTCGGGTCGGGTCGGGTCGGGTCGGGTCGGGTCGGGTCGGGTCGGGTCGGGTCGGGTCGGGTCGGGTCGGGTCGGTCGGTCGGTCGGTCGGTCGGTCCGGTCGGTCGGTCGGTCGGTCGGTCGGTCGGTCGGTCGGTCGGTCGGTCGGTCGGTCGGTCGGTCAGTCAGTCAGTCAGTCAGTCAGACAGTCAGTCAGTCAGTCAGTCAGTCAGTCAGTTAGTCAGTCAGTCAGTCAGTCAGTTAGTCAGTTAGTCAGCTACTCAGTCAGTCAGTCAGTCAGTCAGTCAGTCAGTCAGTCAGTCAGTCAGTCAGTCAGTCAGTCAGTCAGTCAGTCAGTCAGTCAGTCAGTCAGTCAGTCAGTCAGTCAGTCAGTCAGTCTGCCAGTAGGTCAGCCAGTCAGTCAGTAGGTCATTCTGTCAGTCTGTGGGTCAGCCAGTCCGTCATTAGGTCATTCTGTCAGTCTGTGGGTCAGCCAGTCCGTCATTAGGTCATTCAGCAGTCATAAGGTCAGTCAGTCAGTCAGTCAGTCAGTCAGCTAGTCAGTCATTTAGTCAGCTAGTTAGTCAGCTAGTCACTCAGTCTGTCAGACAGCTAGTCACTCAGTAGGTTGGTCAGTCAGTCGGTCTTACCGTCGGTCGGTCAGTCAGTCACTCAGTCTGTCAGACAGCTAGTCACTCAGTCTGTCAGACATCTACTCACTCAGTCAGTCAGTATGTCAGCCAGTCAGTCAGTCAGTAAATCAGTCAGTCAGTCACAGTCAGTGAGTCAGTCACAGTAAGTGAGTCAGTCACAGTCAGTGAGTCAGTCAGTGAGTCAGTCACAGTCAGTGAGTCAGTCTGTGAGTCAGTCAGTCATTCAGTCAGTAGGTCAGTCAGTCTGTCTCTCAGTCAGTAGGTCAGTCTGTCAGTAGGTCTTTCAGTAGGTCAGTCATTTGGTCGATCGATCAGTCAGTCAGTTAGTCAGTCTGCCAGTAGGTCAGCCAGTCAGTCAGTAGGTCATTCTGTCAGTCAGTGGGTCAGCCAGTCCGTCATTAGGTCATTCAGCAGTCACTAGGTCAGCCAATCTGTAAGTCAGTCAGTTAGTTGGTCAGTCAGCTAATCACTCAGACTGTAAGACAGCTAGTCACTCAGTCTGTCAGACAGCTAGTCACCCAGTCAGTCAGTCAGACAGCTAGTCACTCAGTCTGTCAGACAGCTAGTCACTCAGTCAGTCAGTAGGTCAGCCAGTCAGTCAGTCAGTAGGTCAACCAGTTAGCAGGTCAAGAGATCAGTCAGTCAGTCAGTAGATCAGCCAGTCAGTCAGTAGGTCAATTTGTCATTCAGTGGGTCAGTCAGTCTGTCTTTAGGTCATCAAGTCTGTCAGTCAGCCAGTCACTCAGTAGGTCAGTCAGTTGCTCAGCCTGTCATTCACTGAGCCAGTCAGTCAGTCACTGAGTCAGTCAGTCTGTCGGTGGGTGGGTCAGTCACTGAGTCAGTCAGTCTGTCGGTGGGTGGGTCGATCTGTGGGTGGGTCGGTCTGTGGGTGGGTCAGTCGGTCGGTCGGTCGGTCGGTCGGTCGGTCGGTCGGTCGGTCGGGTCGGGTCGGGTCGGGTCGGGTCGGGTCGGGTCGGGTCGGGTCGGGTCGGGTCGGGTCGGTCGGTCGGTCGGTCGGTCGGTCGGTCGGTCGGTCGGTCGGTCGGTCGGTCGGTCGGTCGGTCGGTCGGTCGGTCGGTCTGTCGGTCAGTCAGTCAGTCAGTCAGTCAGTCAGTCAGTCAGTCAGTCAGTCAGTCAGTCAGTTAGTCAGTCAGTCAGTCAGTCAGTTAGTCAGTTAGTCAGCTACTCAGTCAGTCAGTCAGTCAGTCAGTCAGTCAGTCAGTCAGTCAGTCAGTCAGTCAGTCAGTCAGTCAGTCAGTCAGTCAGTCAGTCAGTCAGTCAGTCAGTCAGTCAGTCAGTCAGTCAGTCAGTCAGTCAGTCAGTCAGTCAGTCAGTCAGTCTGCCAGTAGGTCAGCCAGTCAGTCAGTAGGTCATTCTGTCAGTCTGTGGGTCAGCCAGTCCGTCATTAGGTCATTCAGCAGTCATAAGGTCAGTCAGTCAGTCAGTAAGTCAGTCAGCTAGTCAGTCAGCTAGTCAGCTAGTTAGTCAGCTAGTCACTCAGTCTGTCAGACAGCTAGTCACTCAGTAGGTTGGTCAGTCAGTCGGTCTTACCGTCGGTCGGTCAGTCAGTCACTCAGTCTGTCAGACAGCTAGTCACTCAGTCTGTCAGACATCTACTCACTCAGTCAGTCAGTATGTCAGCCAGTCACTCAGTCAGTAAATCAGTCAGTCAGTCACAGTCAGTGAGTCAGTCACAGTAAGTGAGTCAGTCACAGTCAGTGAGTCAGTCAGTGAGTCAGTCACAGTCAGTGAGTCAGTCTGTGAGTCAGTCAGTCATTCAGTCAGTAGGTCAGTCAGTCTGTCTCTCAGTCAGTAGGTCAGTCTGTCAGTAGGTCTTTCAGTAGGTCAGTCATTTGGTCGATCGATCAGTCAGTCAGTTAGTCAGTCTGCCAGTAGGTCAGCCAGTCAGTCAGTAGGTCATTCTGTCAGTCAGTGGGTCAGCCAGTCCGTCATTAGGTCATTCAGCAGTCACTAGGTCAGCCAATCTGTAAGTCAGTCAGTTAGTTGGTCAGTCAGCTAATCACTCAGACTGTAAGACAGCTAGTCACTCAGTCTGTCAGACAGCTAGTCACCCAGTCAGTCAGTCAGACAGCTAGTCACTCAGTCTGTCAGACAGCTAGTCACTCAGTCAGTCAGTAGGTCAGCCAGTCAGTCAGTCAGTAGGTCAACCAGTTAGCAGGTCAAGAGATCAGTCAGTCAGTCAGTAGATCAGCCAGTCAGTCAGTAGGTCAATTTGTCATTCAGTGGGTCAGTCAGTCTGTCTTTAGGTCATCAAGTCTGTCAGTCAGCCAGTCACTCAGTAGGTCAGTCAGTTGCTCAGCCTGTCATTCACTGAGCCAGTCAGTCAGTCACTGAGTCAGTCAGTCTGTCGGTGGGTGGGTCAGTCACTGAGTCAGTCAGTCTGTCGGTGGGTGGGTCGGTCTGTGGGTGGGTCGGTCTGTGGGTGGGTCAGTCGGTCGGTCGGTCGGTCGGTCGGTCGGTCGGTCGGTCGGGTCGGGTCGGGTCGGGTCGGGTCGGGTCGGGTCGGGTCGGGTCGGGTCGGGTCGGGTCGGGTCGGGTCGGTCGGTCGGTCGGTCGGTCGGTCGGTCGGTCGGTCGGTCAGTCAGTCAGTCGGTCTTACCGTCGGTCGGTCAGTCAGTCACTCAGTCTGTCAGACAGCTAGTCACTCAGTCTGTCAGACATCTACTCACTCAGTCAGTCAGTATGTCAGCCAGTCAGTCAGTCAGTAAATCAGTCATCAGTCACAGTCAGTGAGTCAGTCACAGTAAGTGAGTCAGTCACAGTCAGTGAGTCAGTCAGTGAGTCAGTCACAGTCAGTGAGTCAGTCTGTGAGTCAGTCAGTCATTCAGTCAGTAGGTCAGTCAGTCTGTCTCTCAGTCAGTAGGTCAGTCTGTCAGTAGGTCTTTCAGTAGGTCAGTCATTTGGTCGATCGATCAGTCAGTCAGTTAGTCAGTCTGCCAGTAGGTCAGCCAGTCAGTCAGTAGGTCATTCTGTCAGTCAGTGGGTCAGCCAGTCCGTCATTAGGTCATTCAGCAGTCACTAGGTCAGCCAATCTGTAAGTCAGTCAGTTAGTTGGTCAGTCAGCTAATCACTCAGACTGTAAGACAGCTAGTCACTCAGTCTGTCAGACAGCTAGTCACCCAGTCAGTCAGTCAGACAGCTAGTCACTCAGTCTGTCAGACAGCTAGTCACTCAGTCAGTCAGTAGGTCAGCCAGTCAGTCAGTCAGTAGGTCAACCAGTTAGCAGGTCAAGAGATCAGTCAGTCAGTCAGTAGATCAGCCAGTCAGTCAGTAGGTCAATTTGTCATTCAGTGGGTCAGTCAGTCTGTCTTTAGGTCATCAAGTCTGTCAGTCAGCCAGTCACTCAGTAGGTCAGTCAGTTGCTCAGCCTGTCATTCACTGAGCCAGTCAGTCAGTCACTGAGTCAGTCAGTCTGTCGGTGGGTGGGTCAGTCACTGAGTCAGTCAGTCTGTCGGTGGGTGGGTCGGTCTGTGGGTGGGTCGGTCTGTGGGTGGGTCAGTCGGTCGGTCGGTCGGGTCGGGTCGGGTCGGGTCGGGTCGGGTCGGGTCGGGTCGGGTCGGGTCGGGTCGGGTCGGGTCGGGTCGGTCGGTCGGTCGGTCGGTCGGTCGGTCGGTCGGTCGGTCGGTCGGTCGGTCGGTCGGTCGGTCGGTCAGTCAGTCAGTCAGTCAGTCAGTCAGTCAGTCAGTCAGTCAGTCAGTCAGTCAGTCAGTCAGTCAGTTAGTCAGTCAGTCAGTCAGTCAGTTAGTCAGTTAGTCAGCTACTCAGTCAGTCAGTCAGTCAGTCAGTCAGTCAGTCAGTCAGTTAGTCAGTCAGTCAGTCAGTCAGTCAGTCAGTCAGTCAGTCAGTCAGTCAGTCAGTCAGTCAGTCAGTCAGTCAGTCAGTCTGCCAGTAGGTCAGCCAGTCAGTCAGTAGGTCATTCTGTCAGTCTGTGGGTCAGCCAGTCCGTCATTAGGTCATTCAGCAGTCATAAGGTCAGTCAGTCAGTCAGTCAGTCAGTCAGCTAGTCAGTCAGCTAGTCAGCTAGTTAGTCAGCTAGTCACTCAGTCTGTCAGACAGCTAGTCACTCAGTAGGTTGGTCAGTCAGTCGGTCTTACCGTCGGTCGGTCAGTCAGTCACTCAGTCTGTCAGACAGCTAGTCACTCAGTCTGTCAGACATCTACTCACTCAGTCAGTCAGTATGTCAGCCAGTCAGTCAGTCAGTAAATCAGTCAGTCAGTCACAGTCAGTGAGTCAGTCACAGTAAGTGAGTCAGTCACAGTCAGTGAGTCAGTCAGTGAGTCAGTCACAGTCAGTGAGTCAGTCTGTGAGTCAGTCAGTCATTCAGTCAGTAGGTCAGTCAGTCTGTCTCTCAGTCAGTAGGTCAGTCTGTCAGTAGGTCTTTCAGTAGGTCAGTCATTTGGTCGATCGATCAGTCAGTCAGTTAGTCAGTCTGCCAGTAGGTCAGCCAGTCAGTCAGTAGGTCATTCTGTCAGTCAGTGGGTCAGCCAGTCCGTCATTAGGTCATTCAGCAGTCACTAGGTCAGCCAATCTGTAAGTCAGTCAGTTAGTTGGTCAGTCAGCTAATCACTCAGACTGTAAGACAGCTAGTCACTCAGTCTGTCAGACAGCTAGTCACCCAGTCAGTCAGTCAGACAGCTAGTCACTCAGTCTGTCAGACAGCTAGTCACTCAGTCAGTCAGTAGGTCAGCCAGTCAGTCAGTCAGTAGGTCAACCAGTTAGCAGGTCAAGAGATCAGTCAGTCAGTCAGTAGATCAGCCAGTCAGTCAGTAGGTCAATTTGTCATACAGTGGGTCAGTCAGTCTGTCTTTAGGTCATCAAGTCTGTCAGTCAGCCAGTCACTCAGTAGGTCAGTCAGTTGCTCAGCCTGTCATTCACTGAGCCAGTCAGTCAGTCACTGAGTCAGTCAGTCTGTCGGTGGGTGGGTCAGTCACTGAGTCAGTCAGTCTGTCGGTGGGTGGGTCGGTCTGTGGGTGGGTCGGTCTGTGGGTGGGTCAGTCGGTCGGTCGGTCGGTCGGTCGGTCGGTCGGTCGGTCGGGTCGGGTCGGGTCGGGTCGGGTCGGGTCGGGTCGGGTCGGGTCGGGTCGGGTCGGGTCGGGTCGGGTCGGTCGGTCGGTCGGTCGGTCGGTCGGTCGGTCGGTCGGTCGGTCGGTCGGTCGGTCGGTCGGTCGGTCGGTCGGTCGGTCGGTCGGTCGGTCGGTCGGTCAGTCAGTCAGTCAGTCAGTCAGTCAGTCAGTCAGTCAGTCAGTCAGTCAGTCAGTTAGTCAGTCAGTCAGTCAGTCAGTTAGTCAGTTAGTCAGCTACTCAGTCAGTCAGTCAGTCAGTCAGTCAGTCAGTCAGTCAGTCAGTCAGTCAGTCAGTCAGTCAGTCAGTCAGTCAGTCAGTCAGTCAGTCAGTCAGTCAGTCAGTCAGTCAGTCAGTCAGTCAGTCAGTCAGTCAGTCTGCCAGTAGGTCAGCCAGTCAGTCAGTAGGTCATTCTGTCAGTCTGTGGGTCAGCCAGTCCGTCATTAGGTCATTCAGCAGTCATAAGGTCAGTCAGTCAGTCAGTCAGTCAGTCAGCTAGTCAGTCAGCTAGTCAGCTAGTTAGTCAGCTAGTCACTCAGTCTGTCAGACAGCTAGTCACTCAGTAGGTTGGTCAGTCAGTCGGTCTTACCGTCGGTCGGTCAGTCAGTCACTCAGTCTGTCAGACAGCTAGTCACTCAGTCTGTCAGACATCTACTCACTCAGTCAGTCAGTATGTCAGCCAGTCAGTCAGTCAGTAAATCAGTCAGTCAGTCACAGTCAGTGAGTCAGTCACAGTAAGTGAGTCAGTCACAGTCAGTGAGTCAGTCAGTGAGTCAGTCACAGTCAGTGAGTCAGTCTGTGAGTCAGTCAGTCATTCAGTAAGTAGGTCAGTCAGTCTGTCTCTCAGTCAGTAGGTCAGTCTGTCAGTAGGTCTTTCAGTAGGTCAGTCATTTGGTCGATCGATCAGTCAGTCAGTTAGTCAGTCTGCCAGTAGGTCATCCAGTCAGTCAGTAGGTCATTCTGTCAGTCGGTGGGTCAGCCAGTCCGTCATTAGGTCATTCAGCAGTCACTAGGTCAGCCAATCTGTAAGTCAGTCAGTTAGTTGGTCAGTCAGCTAATCACTCAGACTGTAAGACAGCTAGTCACTCAGTCTGTCAGACAGCTAGTCACCCCAGTCAGTCAGTCAGACAGCTAGTCACTCAGTCTGTCAGACAGCTAGTCACTCAGTCAGTCAGTAGGTCAGCCAGTCAGTCAGTCAGTAGGTCAACCAGTTAGCAGGTCAAGAGATCAGTCAGTCAGTCAGTAGATCAGCCAGTCAGTCAGTAGGTCAATTTGTCATTCAGTGGGTCAGTCAGTCTGTCTTTAGGTCATCAAGTCTGTCAGTCAGCCAGTCACTCAGTAGGTCAGTCAGTTGCTCAGCCTGTCATTCACTGAGCCAGTCAGTCAGTCACTGAGTCAGTCAGTCTGTCGGTGGGTGGGTCAGTCACTGAGTCAGTCAGTCTGTCGGTGGGTGGGTCGGTCTGTGGGTGGGTCGGTCTGTGGGTGGGTCAGTCGGTCGGTCGGTCGGTCGGTCGGTCGGTCGGGTCGGTCGGGTCGGGTCGGGTCGGGTCGGGTCGGGTCGGGTCGGGTCGGGTCGGGTCGGGTCGGGTCGGGTCGGGTCGGGTCGGGTCGGGTCGGGTCGGGTCGGGTCGGGTCGGTCGGTCGGTCGGTCGGTCGGTCGGTCGGTCGGTCGGTCGGTCGGTCGGTCGGTCGGTCGGTCAGTCAGGTCAGTCAGGTCAGTCAGTCAGTCAGTCAGTCAGTCAGTCAGTCAGTCAGTCAGTCAGTTAGTCAGTCAGT
The DNA here is from genome assembly GCA_963680895.1 of Fragum sueziense. Taxonomy (NCBI): domain Eukaryota; kingdom Metazoa; phylum Mollusca; class Bivalvia; order Cardiida; family Cardiidae; genus Fragum; species Fragum sueziense. The sequence continues at coordinate 17,710 of CAVMGG010000297.1, forward strand.
CAGTCAGTCAGTCAGTCAGTCAGTTAGTCAGTTAGTCAGCTACTCAGTCAGTCAGTCAGTCAGTCAGTCAGTCAGTCAGTCAGTCAGTCAGTCAGTCAGTCAGTCAGTCAGTCAGTCAGTCAGTCAGTCAGTCAGTCAGTCAGTCAGTCAGTCAGTCAGTCAGTCAGTCAGTCAGTCAGTCTGCCAGTAGGTCAGTCAGTCTGCCAGTAGGTCAGCCAGTCAGTCAGTAGGTCATTCTGTCAGTCTGTGGGTCAGCCAGTCCGTCATTAGGTCATTCAGCAGTCATAAGGTCAGTCAGTCAGTCAGTCAGTCAGTCAGTCAGCTAGTCAGTCAGCTAGTCAGCTAGTTAGTCAGCTAGTCACTCAGTCTGTCAGACAGCTAGTCACTCAGTAGGTTGGTCAGTCAGTCGGTCTTACCGTCGGTCGGTCAGTCAGTCACTCAGTCTGTCAGACAGCTAGTCACTCAGTCTGTCAGACATCTACTCACTCAGTCAGTCAGTATGTCAGCCAGTCAGTCAGTCAGTAAATCAGTCAGTCAGTCACAGTCAGTGAGTCAGTCACAGTAAGTGAGTCAGTCACAGTCAGTGAGTCAGTCAGTGAGTCAGTCACAGTCAGTGAGTCAGTCTGTGAGTCAGTCAGTCATTCAGTCAGTAGGTCAGTCAGTCTGTCTCTCAGTCAGTAGGTCAGTCTGTCAGTAGGTCTTTCAGTAGGTCAGTCATTTGGTCGATCGATCAGTCAGTCAGTTAGTCAGTCTGCCAGTAGGTCAGCCAGTCAGTCAGTAGGTCATTCTGTCAGTCAGTGGGTCAGCCAGTCCGTCATTAGGTCATTCAGCAGTCACTAGGTCAGCCAATCTGTAAGTCAGTCAGTTAGTTGGTCAGTCAGCTAATCACTCAGACTGTAAGACAGCTAGTCACTCAGTCTGTCAGACAGCTAGTCACCCAGTCAGTCAGTCAGACAGCTAGTCACTCAGTCTGTCAGACAGCTAGTCACTCACTCAGTCAGTAGGTCAGCCAGTCAGTCAGTCAGTAGGTCAACCAGTTAGCAGGTCAAGAGATCAGTCAGTCAGTCAGTAGATCAGCCAGTCAGTCAGTAGGTCAATTTGTCATTCAGTGGGTCAGTCAGTCTGTCTTTAGGTCATCAAGTCTGTCAGTCAGCCAGTCACTCAGTAGGTCAGTCAGTTGGTTAGCCTGTCATTCACTGAGCCAGTCAGTCAGTCACTGAGTCAGTCAGTCTGTCGGTGGGTGGGTCAGTCACTGAGTCAGTCAGTCTGTCGGTGGGTGGGTCGGTCTGTGGGTGGGTCGGTCTGTGGGTGGGTCAGTCGGTCGGTCGGTCGGTCGGTCGGTCGGTCGGTAGGTAGGTCGGTCGGTCGGGTCGGGTCGGGTCGGGTCGGGTCGGGTCGGGTCGGGTCGGGTCGGGTCGGGTCGGGTCGGGGTCGGGTCGGGTCGGGTCGGTCGGTCGGTCGGTCGGTCGGTCGGTCGGTCGGTCGGTCGGTCGGTCGGTCGGTCGGTCGGTCGGTCGGTCGGTCGGTCGGTCAGTCAGTCAGTCAGTCAGTCAGTCAGTCAGTCAGTCAGTTAGTCAGTCAGTCAGTCAGTCAGTTAGTCAGTTAGTCAGCTACTCAGTCAGTCAGTCAGTCAGTCAGTCAGTCAGTCAGTCAGTCAGTCAGTCAGTCAGTCAGTCAGTCAGTCAGTCAGTCAGTCAGTCAGTCAGTCAGTCAGTCAGTCAGTCAGTCAGTCAGTCAGTCAGTCAGTCAGTCAGTCAGTCTGCCAGTAGGTCAGCCAGTCAGTCAGTAGGTCATTCTGTCAGTCTGTGGGTCAGCCAGTCCGTCATTAGGTCATTCAGCAGTCATAAGGTCAGTCAGTCAGTCAGTCAGTCAGTCAGCTAGTCAGTCAGCTAGTCAGCTAGTTAGTCAGCTAGTCACTCAGTCTGTCAGACAGCTAGTCACTCAGTAGGTTGGTCAGTCAG
>CAVMGG010000298.1:0-73175 GCA_963680895.1 Fragum sueziense
TATTAGTTACTAAAACGTTGAGACAAGAGAAGACATTTCTGATAACTAGCATTTTCTCCTTTTGTACAAATGTTTCCGAAGCCTTCTCCATCTCCATGATAATCGTCAAGAAGGTCTTGCTTGGGAAAGGGTTGACACGAGATGCTGAGATCTATGTATATTTTGCTGTGAAACAGCCTTTAGGCCTAATGAAGAATTCTCAAAATGATTAGATCTATAAATCTTTTCCTTCATTTTCCCCCAATATTTCCTTCTAGTCTAGATCTAAAATATTTTTGGTTAAAAAATGGAAAATCTATTTTCCTTTCAAATTAGCTGGCGCTTCTAGCTCCGATATAAGATAAACGGGTTTGAATAATAATTCACAAATCCTACACCCCGCAGACAGAATTGACGTGGACTAAAAAACTTCTAACGTCGTAGTCATTTGATAAAAGACGCGCGTTTCCAAACAACGCTACTTGACGTCTGATTACGCGCGGGAAATGGAACGTCGCGAGAACGCAGAAAAATCCATGTTGACGTCATATCGGCTAGTTATATGACGTCACAAAGTCAAAAACTGACTGGTTCACTAAACTCGGATATTTCAATGTCACGGGACCCCAGACAACGGAGGTAATTAGCACTAAACCAATTCACAATCTCAATATCTTGGATAAAGCCTGGCAAAAGGACAACCGAGGGTTTCCGAAAACCGGAAAAAATTCAGAACGAGACTCGTGCAACTCAACCCAAAAACACAATATAACAAGCACTGAAATCTATACGCCCACAATACCGTAAGCCGTGGTCAATTCCATTGACCCCGGTATTAAATCATTTTAGTATAAAATTGAAATACATGTATTTTGCAAAATAAATGACGTTTATCTTTTATCCGATTTTCTTACAATATGTTTTATGCTTCTTTAAAGGTCAAGAGACATACCAGAAACATTATCTTATAAATGTTCAGGTTTTCATCAAGTCCAGTCTATCAAAAGCCCTGACACTAAACATATAATTTCTCCATGTAATCCCCAAACAGTGATACTCATAAAGTTGGGTGTCTTTAACATTATATAGTGACTTAAACCCTTTCCCAAACAAGACCTAGTTTTGACGCCCCTTAAAGAAATGGCTTTGGAAAACATTGAAACAAAAGAAGAAACTGCTGATAACCAGCAGTTTCTCCTTTTGTCTCAATATTTACCCTGTCATATTTTACACAAATCCTATCTTAATTAACATCCATTTTGTCATTTGTGGCATTTTTGAAGTGGATCACCCTAAAATTTTGTCGTTTGGGAAAGGATTAATGTTTGCTCATTTTGTCCGCACGGGTCGGTCACGTCATTTGCATAATCTGTGCTAATCCTCTTTGCTAGTGTCCAAATATTTTAGGTTGTGCTCCCCTTTGTAAAAATGCAAACAGACTGACCACTGCTGTCCGGACAATGTTTACACAATCCTTTCTTGCTCTTTCTACTGGTCATCGTGGTCCGAATTTGTCATATTCGATATACTTTCAATTAGAAACGACTGGGTCCAAATCTATAAGATTGTCTATTTGTATTCCTTTCTCAATTAAATCAGCGCCGCTATAAGACATGTTCATACCACCCATATACAATTTCGAACAAGAATATTCTGGACACATAGCAGAGACCCATTTAACTATTTAAGCGAACTTTATTTACGTAAAATGAAGTTCGAAAAATGAAGTTGTAGTAAAACAATGGAAAAAATAGACCGAAGTTCTTTACGACAACAAAGTCCGCGGGATATAGATTCCGTAACATTGAAGCTTATTATGCTGAAGCCGACAGATTTCCTGAATGTGTAAATAAATGGACCCAGTTTTGATCCATATTTGCATTATATTCATTATATAGATTATATCATTATGATAGTAGACTAGTCTTCACTAAACAGCAAATACTGTTTGTGTATCGTCTTTTCTTTTATATTTATCTGTCTTTAACGAATTCAAAATATTCTTTTTTATTCAATGCAATAATCAAGCAGTGTTCAAAATCCTTGTTTTTTGTGTGTGATTTTTTCATGGTGTTTTTTGTTTTTTAAATTACGTAGTAATACAAAATGTCTACTTTTTGTGTGTGTGTTTTTTTTTTTTTTTTTTTTTTTTAGCTTTTTCCGAATTATGTTTTCGAAAACAAACTTTGTAAAATTTGTGCAACCTCTATTATTGAAAATGGGTTTCATTTTCTACTTTGTTGTCGAAAATACGGTCATGAAAGACGTCAGTATCTTGCAAATATTGCTTGTCCAAATATTTACCATTTTGTAAAAGAAAAGTCCTTGCCAAATTAAAAAAAATGTGTAACAATGTTTCAGAATTTTCGCCATTCTTGGCGTAACTATAAAAAAAGAGTGTTGCTGTTTATTAAACATTTGATCTATTAAAACTGCATAAGTTATTCTATTGTATGCATATAGTTTTATTCTGTGTTTCTTGTTAATTTGCAATACTAGTATGCTTATTTGTAATGTACCCTTTTTCGTTTAAGTTTTCTCAAGTTTCATTGTATGCTTTAAATGCATGTAGATCTACTTTGATTCAAAACTATGAAATATTTCTGTGATGTTGTAACTGGTAAATTAGGACCAAGTCATCATAACTTCACCTGTCGAATACGGAAAAGGTTGAGTATTTTCAGTCCTTTTCACACATGTGGATTACGGATTAGTGTCCGGGGTAGTTTAGTATTATCTTACACTGACCACCCCTCTTGATGCTAACTACAAACTTTAACTATTGTGCTGATGTTTAATAACAAGTGTCTATGTCAATTTACTCTCAATAACTCCTTACTGGACTGGACGGTTAACCTCTAAAGATCGTCTCAAAATGGGAACATGTTCCAAGACATAGCAATTATATAATTCGTTGGCAATGTTCGTTGATTTTACCCAAATTATGCTATTCTGGCTCGATTAATTCTTTTACATGCAAAAATTCTGATTAACTCATCAAATACAATGTACGTTAAATGTAGAAAAAACTATTCACGCAAAATTGTACATAATTAAGTGCCCTCTTCCATTTATGTGTGAAGACTCATTAGGCCAGTCACTTTAGCATTTAGGGTACCACTAATTCTAACAGAAATAATTTTGTAACTGAACGAAAGTCTTTTATATCATGATCAACATATCAAAAGTCCTCAGAGCAAATCTGGGGGGAAATGGTGTTAAATCACGCTAAAAGATGCCTTGATATGATCGTAATACACTGGTCCATCCTAACCACCATACATTTTCTCGAGTACCACGTGCTTCTCTTACACTATACTTTTCACATGTCATTTTTAATTTGATTGAATTTTATATGAAAATTGAAAAATGTATTCCTTATAAATAAAATTCAAAATGATAGATATAACGAATAAGTAAAAATAATTTCGCTTTAAATAGAATTATCTTCGATCGATTTTTAAAAGTACGGAAGCTCAATTTGACTATAATATTATTACATCTGTCAGATATAGATTATTCAAATCGGAATTACACAATTTGCGAGTAAATCATCCTTTACTCGCCCCCAACCACTTGGTTTGAAGTCCACACATGTTTTTTTGTTATTATACGCCCGAAGGGTCGTAATTTGTTATGGCCCGATCGTCCGTCTGTCCGTCTATCCGTCCGTCTGTCCGTTAGCAATTTCTTGTGTGCGCAACTTCTCCTACAACTTTGATTGGAATTTGATCAAACTTGCCATAATGAATCTTCATGGTATCTAGTTGTACACACCGCTTACGGAATTCAGATAACTCTTTTCGTTCTTGAATTATCTTCCCTTGAATAAAAAAATGCCCATTTTATTGTGTGCGCATTGTGTGCGCAACTCCTCCTACAGTTTTGATCAGAATTTTATCAAACTAGCCACAATAAATTGCCATGGTGTCTAGTTGTACACACTGCTTACGGAATTTAGATAACTGCTTTTGTTTCTGAATTATCTGCCCTTGAATTTAAGGAAAAATGCCCATTTTCTCAAAAATACCCATTTTCTCGTCTAAGCAACTCCTACAGATTCAACCCGAATTTAATCAAACTAGTCACAATGAATCTCCATGGTATCTAGTTGTGCACACCGCTTACGGAATTCAGATATTTTTTTTTTCGTTCTTGAATTATCTGCCCTTGAATAAAAAAGAATACCCATTTTATTGTGTGCGCATTGTGTGCGCAACTCCTCCCACAGTTTTGATCAGAATTTTATCAAACTAGCCACAGTAAATATCCATGGTGTCTAGTTGTACACATAGCTTATGGAATTTAGATAACTGTTTTCGTTTGTGAATTATCTGCCCTTGAATTTAAGGACAAATGCCCGTTTTCTGAAAAATGCACATTTTCTCGTGTCACAACTCCTACAGTTTCGGCCATATTTAAATCAAACTAGCCACGATGAATCTCTACGGTGTCTGGGTGTGGAAGCATAATTTGGAAAACTTCTCATGTTTGAATTATCTGCCCTTGAATTGAAAAGAATGGCCAATTTTACTGACAAGCCCCTCTCGGGCGCATTACCATGCTGATGGTAATGACATTAACATTTACTACACATCAGACGTAAAAAGTGGAACAAAGAGAAAGAAAATATGGGACATTCACAAAACCAGAAGAACTGTAGGATTCGACATTTGTAGATCATAGATGCATTTTCTGGTTGTGACACCACTTCACATGTATAATTATGGTGTTGGTAAAGGGGTTCTCCTTAAGAAAGCAACCAATAACCAAATGATCATAGACCAACTTTCTCTTCTCTCTTTCTCGAAGATTAATAGAAAATGTTGGAGAAATGATATTTGTACATATTTACAATGGAGAAACTACAAAACACTTGAATAACATAAGATTTCAAAAAATTATTTATTAGACACAAACAAGCTCCACATTTGTACAAGTTAAAAGTCTTCCGCCAACTGAAGCTGCTGCCAGATACCACAGTTTTAGAGCCTATCTTCAAGTCCAAATGTTGGTAGGAAACACTATAGAACCAACTGAATGGGGCTGGAACAAAATCAACAACCAATTAAATCCAGTCTGCTTGTCTTGTCTGATGCACCCGAACGCCTGCTTAAAATGATTACGTGTAATTGCAAACTGAATTGTGATTCCAAAAGGTGCACATGTAGGAAACATGGTCTCTCCTGTTCAGTGGGTTGTGGAGAGTGTCGTGGTATAAGCTGCACTAATATTATAATGTGCTCTTAATTAATGAAGATTTCGAAATGGATTGGATTTTTAAGTAACATCCATATGAACATGTATCTGGAAAAAAAGCCTTTATAACATTTAATACAAACACACTGTAGATCTAGATCAAGATCAGGCTGTGTGTACGCACTGTCTGGTCACATTAGTATGACTCGAAATCCATTACAAAGTGATAAAAATGAATTTTGTGCTAAAAATAGACTTGGTTTACCGTTGATTCAAGCTGTAGTTACGAGATTTTATGACAACACCTACGAGATACTATTGTTTGTCTGAAATTACGTCATGGTTATCTGGATAAAAGTATTCCCTATATGCATTATTGGCCAGTGGCTTTCTAAAAAGCAAAAACCAATCAGTAATGAAAAACAGTCATTGATTTGACGTCTGTGAAGAGAATCGAGTCGTAAAATAAACTGCAAAAGATGAAAGTGATGACAATCAGATTTTTATCCTTTTGTTTCAATATTTTCTTTGTTATAATTATAATGTACACAAATCCGATCTTTTTGCAAATTGTTTTTGTCGTCTGCAGCAGCTTTAGAATGGGAAGTCTAATATTTACGTTCAGATGTCGGTTTAAATGTATTTGATAAGTCAATCTTAGTAAATGAGTGGGTGGGGTAATTTCACCTGCAAATTCATTTTCCATGTCTAATTGAAATAAAGAAAATATCAAAGTCTGTTTTTTTTACTTTATAAACCCCTAATATTACGTTATCTATAATATGTTTCATCTGCAATAACATATTTGGTTTTAAAAGATGGGTTTCTAAGCCTACACGGAAAACATTCTTTTGGCTTGCCTTGTAGGGGTCTCTTCGTTAGATCGATATTTTTCATATTTCCCCTCGAGTAACATTTGAGGACTTTTTTTCTGGAATGAGTAGATGGTTGTAGATTATAAAAATGTTGGTTTCGTTTCTGTTAGAATTAGTGGTGGGTTGGGCCTATTTTTCGGCTAAAGTGACTGGCCTACATGACGAATATCAACTAATCCTACTTTTGCAGAAAACGCGGTCTCGTCTTCAGTACATACTTATATGAATAAACTGAAAATTGAGTTCCATTCTTGACTGATATCTTGAAAAATAAATGCAAATGACATGGAACCATGTAAATACCATACTCGTAAAAGATCTAGATCTACTTGTTGCACTTTCTCCAGTATCTTTTTTTTTTTTTTTTTTTTTTTTTTTTTTTTTTTTTTTTTTTTTTAATATTCTCTAATTTCATGGACGCAGTAGGCCTATCCATTTTGATTACCATTTGTAGATGCCGTTTGATTTTGTCTTCAAAATATATATGAACTTATTTACCTTTATCGAGAGGTCAAACGTAAAACTGACCGTTTGTCAACACTCCAGAAAAGTACACATAATACTTATGTACATACTTGGTACTCGAATGGCTTAGAATTCACACATTTACTTTGAGGACCTTTTTTGTATAACTAAAATACAAATTCGTGCAAAGAAATATCTTAAACAAACATTACTCGTTTTTTAATGTCGCACTTCTTTTTATAAGAATGTTTACCCGTTACTGCATAGTGACGCCTTTTGACTCCTTCACAAGAAAAGGCTTGGGAAAACATTGTGGAAAATGAAGAAATTGCTTGTGACAAGCAATTTCTTCATTTTCCACAATGTTTTCTATTTCAAAATTGATATAATCTAAAAAATTCATCAATTTGAAATAGTCGTCAGCAACACCTTTCAAATGGGAAGAGTCCAAAATTTTGCCGTCTGGTAAAGACGGTCAATACAGCGGGTGGCAATTTTTTAATGATAAAAAAATCTAATCTATATAGACATTATTTATTTATTTATTTATTTATTTATTTATTTATTTATTTATTTATCTATTTTAATTTATTTAATTTATTTATTTATTTATTTATTTTAATTTATTTAATTTATTTATTTATTTATTTATTTATTTATTTTTCACTACTTACTTATATCCTGGTGTACACGGTGAGAAGGACAGCACGTTCGGGAACCCTTCTACTTCGTAACCCGGGGCAGAATAGCCCGAGTTTATACTCAGTTCTAGCGGGGACCGAGACATCAGCTCGGGTTTGTCTGAGTTGCTGCCGGGCCGCCACATGTCCGGGTACACGCCGGGGCTCGAACATGGTTCCGGGATGTCCGTCTGCTGGAAAATATAAGATAGAAAGAAATGTTACACGGAAATTATCTCGACACATCCACAGCTTTCTAATAGCGACATCAAAGTTCTCGCAACTTCACTTTGTGTCCCACTTTAACCATGATATTGTGACAAAAATGAGAGTCACATCTCGGCATTAAACTATATCTTCGTGATTCTTAAAAATATTTAAAAAGATGTGTACAAATAATAGTAATAGTTAGATCTAAATATAATGATACTATTTCTACTGCGTGTATTTAGAATCCTGTTAATTCAAGTCATTTTCAATTTCCATTCTTTTAGACCTCTCTTCGTACTTTCCAGTCTTTGTCTGTTCAATGTATATCTTTTTAATCGTTAGTATGAAACGCCATGTTTAGAATTCCACGATTTGAAAAATAATAGGAAAATCACGACTTTTACACAAATTAGATACGATAAAAAATTCTCTAATGTGGAATTGCGTTCAGAGAACATTAAGAATCTTGCATTATCAATTGTTTGACCAGCGTATATGCACTTTTTATGTAAAACGGCATTCCGGCCCTATTTTAATAAGTAGACATATGCATGATTAGCATAGCCTAAACACACTCAGAACTGTAAATTTCGGTTTTGTTACATTTTCAATAATATCTATTTGTCGTTATTTCTTTTTTAATTCAACATTTTAAAACTAGTTTACCGCTAACATTGGCCAAGGTGTCCAGAAAGTTAATGTTCAACTTACTCCTGTAATAAAATCCAACGTCACTCGAAGTGCCATGTTTGTATGCCAAATTACAAGTAATAATAACTTTAGAACAATATTTCAAAACTAGTGCTCTTAAAAAACTTGATATAGATGCATGTGTCCCTTTAACCTATTATCCCAATTGAAGGCCATCCTCGAATAGAATTTATATAGGGATAACAACATGAATAGTAAGAGATGTTTGTTTCATTCCATCTATCGAAACACATTATTATGCAGTCTGAAAATATCACGATAGTGGTCAAACATTTTGCAATCAAAGCACAGAATAACTGACTTGCATTTCTTCATTATTTATAAGAATCATTGTTGGTATATAGGTAACATTACAATATTAATTGTGGTAATTAATCCATTTCCCCACTAAGCTTAATAATTCGAAGGAAAACACATTAACTTAACCATTCAAGCACCAAAATTCGGTGTGATTTTTCAATGAAAAGTGTTTTACAAAAAACTAAACGTCAAAACTTTGTTGGGAATAAGAGAATCCTATTACAGCGAAGATGTGAAAAATCCATGATTATTATTTTCTTTTCTTTATGCGAGACACAAAAAAGTATATATTTTTGTAAAGTATAGTAGTGGATAGTTTTACTTACCCTGGCGTAAATGTCGTCCGGCTTCGTTGTAAATCTGTCATTATGTTCGGAATATACCATCATTAATCCAAGACACAAGAGGGTTTCCGAAACTAATTAATTGTCGTCTGATAATGCCCAAAATCACGAAAACCGATCTTTCTTTTGTAAATCTTCCTTATTTTCATTCAGCGGATTTTTTGTCTTTGTAGAGATATTGTTTTTTCTCTAAAGTTTGAAATGTATCGAAATATCAAAAGTTATGAGTTTGACTTCAAAGTCGCATACATGTATCTGTTTATTCATATTATCATAGAAAAGGAACACTAACATCAACAGCCATTCCGTTACAAACCCTCAAAATATCAAGAATGATAATTGTATTTTCTGTTTTCTACACATCTATACAACTAAAATACTTTATAAAAGTAGCGTTTCATTCATTCGAAATGATGAAAACTTGTATGTGTATTTACGAAGCATCAAAAGTTGTCATTATAAGGTTTGATCAAATTGATACACATTTATTATGACCGGGGAGGTTCCAAGGGCCTCTCAGAGACGAATAAGAAGCATGACGTCAGGCCTCTTGAGAAAGTAGGCGTGGTTTATCGATAATCACAGAACAACCATAAACGGGGGAAAGACGAAATTCTACCTGGCACCGCTGTTAGAATGCTCATCGGAATTACTAACACGTAGGCCTACATGCGTGTATCGCTCTGAAAAAATCTGCTAGATATTTTCTGAGTCGAAATTTAGAATTATATGTATTAACAATTTAGGGATTGAAGCGTTACAAGATGCATTTAATTAATACGTAAACTATTTAATCTAGAGAAAATGAGAAAAAGCTGGTCGTCAGCATTATTTTCCTTCTTTTGTGGAATGGTTTTCAAAAGCTATGTATATTTAATATAACTCATATGTTGTTTCTGAAAGGCTGCGCCGAGATGATTCATAGGTAGAAATTCGACCGAGCAAGCATAAAGGGAAAAAGATCAATTTCTAGCATTGTGCTCAGAACGTAGGGGGAACTAAATTACGTAGTAGAATATAGGCTAGAATGATAAGAATCGTCCTTGCATTTTTTCTAAACATCAAATTTTAGACGCATATAAAATTACAGTATTATGCTACAGTTCATGATGAGCTACAGATCAGTGTGTATAACCCATTACCAGACGGCAAAAATTTAGACTGGTCCAATTTCAAAGTTGTTGCAGTGTGAATGAAATTCTTAATTTTATTGTCTTGTGGGATAGAAAACTTTGTTGGAAATGAAGTAATTGAAGCAATTTCTTCATTTTCCACAATGTTTTCCAGAGCATTTATCTCCCATGGGTCAAAAGGAGTAAATTTGTGGTAATGGGTTAACGACGGAAACATTGGCGGGAAAGGAGACCATCCTTCTTTTGGATTCCGTCGAATTTTCCGTCCTTTTTTACACTATATCTAATTTCTTCTTTTTTCCAGCTTTCATTCGAAGACGATTTTACTGACCACTGTGAATTTATAAGTATGATTTACGACAAGAATATTCTCCTATTGCCAACTTTACAATAATAAGCATTGAACCAGAATAGTTGAATTTCGAAGGGGTAAGATAAAATGGGGGAAATCTTGAAGTTTCAGCTAAGTATGAGGAAAATAACTGAGTGTAGCGAACAGTCAAAACAAATACATAGGCCTGTCGAGACATATTTGCACCCCCCCCCCCCAAAAAAAAAAAAAAAAAAAAAAAAAAAAGAAGATGATGAAGAAGAAAAAAAAACACTATAGACTTGTTTCAGTCTGTAAATAGAGATTGGAAAAAAAGGAAATTGAAAGTTGTTATAATGAGTGTCTTTATTCGGACCTTGGAAATTAAAACTACAATTTTAATATTCTTTTTTTATTCTGAATGTTTGACATGGTTTCGTGCCTCGATTTTTCAAGAGTCATTAGATAAATACAGAGTCCGTCACTAGGCTATGCAGGCATCTTCACTTTCCTTTATATCTTCTAGTCATACAAAACATACAATTTTACAAATGGCAACGAATTTTGTGCTAAAAATAGACTGGGTTAAACGTTATGTATTGATAAATCGTCGGTGTTGTTATAAAATCTTGTAACTACAGCTTGAATCACCACGACCCACGAAATACTATTGTTTGTCCGAAATTACGTCAGGGTTAACAGGATTATATTGTTCCTTATTGACAAATGACATGCACAACACACAAACTTTTCATTTATAGTATTAGTATTTCTTTGAAGTAGCCTAAGTTTTCTACATTTCTCAACAATTGATATTGGAATAGACATGTAACAAAATAACAAATGAAGACATAGAATATGTATAGAAGTGTTTTTTACCCAAGCTAGTTATCTAGCATTTTCCATTTATGGATGAAACTAGTGATTATTTTTACCAGCATCATTGATCCGTCAAGCAAAAAGTGTGGGCGTTGTCACTCTCAAGCCAGCCAACCGCTTTTATCGGAAATATTGAACAACGAGACACTTTGAATATTTATGAGTCAACTATTCACTATTCGTGCTGCATTGGTAACAATTCTATAGTTGAAATGCCACTTTTCTAGTCATTTAAACACGATGCTTTTTGCTGGAAATAAAACGCATACAATGTACATCTAGCCTTTGTCAGATTTCAATATCAGGATATTTCAAATACTTTGTTACAACCTGATTGGGGTTAAAACATAACGACATAGACCTTTGCTATGCTTTCAATTTGTTTCTTTAGTAAGATAAAAAAAAGACAAATAAAAATCAGATATATATACTATATAGCCGTACTCTTGATAAATAACATACTGTCGACATTCGTTGTGTCGAAGTCAGAGGGGCTGTCAATATATCCGGAATTCGACTCATCCGATTTTATATAGTTTTGATTGTTTTGACATTTGATCATTTTTGTTAACCACCAATTACATTCATATTGAAATATAGTATACCGTTTTCCTGCTATACATGTATTTGAATGGCTATATTTCTTTCTCAATCGTTTCGGTTGGATTTTTTTTATATCCGTTGATGAGGACGGGACCAGATTTTCACTCCGACTGGAAGCTATCCGATGTCTATATAAAGAGTTTCAACTATTTGAAATGCTAGATTTAGTATACAGACAAGGAAATATGTGCAGTCAACAAAAATGTGTGAAAATCTTCACTCGAATCTTCGTCAAGTGTTTGTCAAAAGGGCAACAAGATTAAAACATCTTTATCTTACACACAAACATTATCAACAAATGATACCCTTTTTGGTTAGAATAATCGCACACGGGACGGAGCAGGGTCGCCCATATTTTAAGAGTGAAAATGAAGTCATTTTTTCTCAATAACGATACAAAACACAAAATAAAAGTTTGGAAGATTGTTCTTGAATGCATTTTCCCTGGCTCACAGGACACCATCCCATCCCATCCCATCCCATCCCAACACCTGGTCTATTATATTTCAATTTAACACATACAGACATATACTAGTATCTTGATTTATTATTATTATTTTTTTTTTAAAAAAAAAAGGTAGAACTCTTTTTGTTGCAGTTTTCATTTTCATATCCAATTTCTGGTGAACCAGTTTTAGTGAAAATTTGAGAACAATAAAATTTCAAATAACCACTTATAGCATAACGTCGATGGTCATTTTATCACCTCGACTTAAGCAGAAATGTATCTTATCCAATGTCGAGATAGCGAGTATCGACTAAATCTATGCAAAACATGTCCATCTAAAGACCAAGTTCAACAACTTTGACAAGCGTTTGGACAGAGTTGTTTCCCTTGTTGTCTATGTATCGTGTCACTTTCACGCCATTTTAGTCACCTGATTCACCCATTACCAAATGACAAAATTTTAGACCGATCCAAATACAACAATGTTGCAGATAACAATTTATGTGAATGATTTGGTTTTACATTTTCAATCTTTTTGGTGGAAAACATATGAGAAATGGGGAAAATGCTTATGACAATAAATATCTTCTTTTTCTACAATGTTTTCCAAATCTTTTAAGAGTCATTATATGGGAATGTGGTATTCAGACCTTTTAAATGTCCGTCGCTAGCTAATGATGTTTCATCAACAATTTAATTTCAAGAAGCAAAACGCTCCCCATGTTTGCAAACCGGGATGATTCTACAGATAATTTAGTCCACAGGAGTTCTGTTATCATTGACAATACGAAAGTGTCTTAAGGTATCCGACCCCTGAAAAGCTCCAAAGAGCCAGAGGCGAAATTTGAAAAGTGCAAATAATTCCTAAACTGTGTTTAGTTACATTTCCATTCCAAATACAAACACAAGCATTTTGCACGGTTTAGAATTTTTAATTAATGCATACATATGAAAATATTTGACAAAAATTTTAAAAATTACCTCCCTTGCATATGAATATAGTGTAATATAATATTTGTAAATATTTTTCTTCTTGAAGCATAATCTTGAAATCCGGTACGGTGAATCAACTAACGTGAAGTGTATTTACAAGTATGTGAAATTTAATGCATTTCATATGGCTAGAAAGTGTAGATTTTTTCAGGGTCTGTAAACCTAAGAAACAATTTTGGTCTGCGTAAAAACACTTTAAATGGTACCGGAAAAGTCCCAGGATATAGATCTAGCACGAAATTGTTCAGACAAAAGCTGTTATACAAGAAGTTTCCCTTTTCCAACAGTTCAATTCAGATTTTAATCATTTCCCAAACTCATAGTTTTATCTTTTTAAGATATCACAATGGAAAAATATTTTCGAGGAAAAAATGCTTCATTAAGGAGAAGTGTGACACAAGTTTTCTGGTGGTTTTACGAACAAAATTTATGATAGCCCCGGGCCAGGCTGCCACGTAACTTGATGCTACACAGTAATTGTTTAGTTTTGCCAACGAACGGTTGCAAAATTTGAAACTGTTTCAAATCCAGCGTGTATGTAGTTTATTCTTAGTATGTGCCATTGATTTATTTAGTCTGGTTAGTTTAATTTATAATCACTATTCATTATAAAAAACATCATTATTTCGTGAGGGGAAAAGACTTTACATTTCGAATGAGACGATGACAGTAAACAATATTTGTGATAATTATCATTGATGCATTAACCTTTCCTGGACGGCGAAGTCTATTAGAACTTATTCGAACTCAACGCTGTTACGGTAGAATCTATGTAGACCTAAGAACTAGACCCCCTACATGGAAATCGTTGTCTCACAGCATCGAAAGTACACATACAGTCGACACTCGTTATGTCGACTTCGGATAAGTCGAATTTCCGCTTAAGTCGAAGTAAAAGCCTGACCCCGTCCTCACCAATAGATATCAAAACGTTTAAACAAAATTGTTTTCGTAATAAAAATGACCATTGAAATTTAGTAGGAAAAGGATAGAAATTGCTCGTATCGAGCAATTTCTTTCCTTTTCATACTATATGTATATTTCAATCATGAACGCACTTGATGGGCATCAAAAATGATCAAATGTCTATCAATTCGAAACTGAACAAAATCGGATGAGTCGAACTCCGGATATGTCGAGGTATTTTGATGCTCCCTTTGACTTCGACATAACGAATGTCGACTGTATACATGTATAAAGAAGTTTTCATCTGTCACAATGTTTTCATCAGCCTTTCTATGAAATGCGTCAAAACCAAGAATTGACAGGGAATGATTTAACAAAAATGCATGGTGCATAAATCGACAAAGGTCCAACCGGTTTCAAAGTATTTCAACCCTTTTTATTTCATTTCTTTTTTTCTTCTATTTCTAGGCTAAAACGACAGAAACTCTTCAAAAGCTCTGCCCTAATTAGTTGGGGTTCATCATTTTCTGTATGCATTAGAATTGGATATTTTTGTATCGCGCCTACGCCTATGGCGCGATACATATTGTGGTATACATATTCTAATTTTAGAAATTACGTCATGTGGGATAATTATTTGTACTTGAAAGTCGTATATATAACCTACACATAAACTGTTTACACGGTATAATTTTTCAAGCAGTACTATAAGTATACATTGAAGTTCGTTTAATCTCAGACCACGCTGAAAATTCGTGTAAACAAAATTCTAGTATAGTTTTATACTTTGCATAGCAATGGAAAGTCCCTACATCCGGTTTGCCCATGGTGGACATGTATTTTTCCTATCCGTTTAAATGCAACGCATTTATGCATACCATTTCGAATCGCAATAAGAAATCAAAGAACGAGAAGTACCTTACTATTGAATGACCACTACATGTTCAATTTGGACTGGTCAACTTGCATTGTTACAAGGGATCGTCTTATCTGACTAGATATGTGTATTGCTAGTAGAACAAATGGGTTTTTTCAAGCGTTTTTCAAAATTGCATTACAATGTGAATTCCTACTTTCGGTTTGGCCATGGCCTATCCGATTCGCTGCATCGCTTCCTAAGAAATCAAAGCACGATAAAGACTTAAGTATTGAATGAACACTGCATGTACAATTTTGGATGATTAGATTCCATATTTTCAAGGGATCGTCTGAACTAAATAGGCATGTGTATAACTAGTAGAACAAATAAGTTTTCTCAAACTTTTTTCTAAAAATTACAAACTGTTAGGGGTTTTCACATAAAAGAACAACTCAATTTTTATGTCTCAACAGTTTTTGACTGGATGGATTTCAAAACCGTTCAAAAGAATACTTTATGCTCAATCAATTCGCCGCCACAATCAAAACTTTAGTCTTGTACTTTTTGTTACACTCTGGTAAATCTCCTCGTATGTGTCGCTCGTTCTTTGTGTGTGTTTTTTTTGTGTGTGTGTGATAAGTACAAATATAGGTCTCGATTTATGACCTGGCAGAGATGATCTGTCGTGTGAATTATTGAGACATATTCATGGTATTGTTTGAATTGTGTTACAGCTTAAATCTTAAAGGGGGAATGTCACTTAAAATCATGCAACTTTTTCGAGAACTTCGTACAAAATAAATATATATGTATTATGAAAATATGGCCTTTAAATTGCATCTATGCCAAATCTTAGCTTTCTATCTTGTGTATTCGCTAGGGGATGTCGACGGATTTAAAACCCCATATGTTCCTTTATTGTAAATATTGTAACAGAATAGGTACCCCACCCACTAGTTTTCCATGGCCAGGAATAGTGTCAATTCCTGACCTTGGTCATTCTGCCTTGCAATAGCTATATTGAGTGATATTTCCTTACTATTGGGGTTATAGACATTTTCTGCACATTTCTACTGCCAGTCTTACCTGCCTAACTCTTACAGTCATCCTGTTCAGCCCGTTTTATTATTGTTGTGTTTTCAGCCTTTTTGAATTATCTCCCTTTATGCCAAACTTAAAACTACAATATTTCATATATAAAGTGTCTACAGAGTGCATTATATGGTTATAAAGTTGCTATTTTGTCTAGAATTTGTCTTTGCAGAAATGGATTTTCATGGAATTTGGTAGTAAATGTGTAATTCCATTTCTGGCTTTGACCTTGGAAGTTTGGAAGGAGGGAAAGTTTGAATCCATTCCACCTTCCCACTTCAGAGGTCCTATCCTCCTTTATCAGAGTAATTTGCCTATGTTGTAGGGTATCAAGAGTTAGATTTTTATATGTATTTTGTAATTATTTATATGGTTATTCCATATCTTTTTCAAGTTTAGAGTAAATGCAGGTGACAGGATTTGCTCCTGGCAACATGGCCGAAATGGCCTGGAATATTCTTTTTGCAGCCAGGATTCCTGGACTGCCAGGAACATGTTGATTGGCTCAGTGACACCTTCCATTACCTGTGATTGGTTAATGAGGGTGTAACCTAGGTGATCAAAAGTCTATATAAAGGGTTAAATCCTGGCACTAGTTTAGTTTTCACTATCAGAGTCAAAGATGTCACTTCCATGTAGAAATTCTCAACAACTGGATTAAATGAAACATTTCTAAAACTAACCTGTGACTCTCATTATTTACTTATCCATCTGAACAACTAACCAGGTTGAAGACAGGAATTAGAGAGAATATTGAGCAAAAGTTCCACTTTGTTTACATTGGTGTCAGAAGTGGGATGGATTAAAAGAGCCAACCATCTGGAAACTACAGAAAAGGACTTTTTTCGAAAAAAAGGATTTTTGCTGAACTTTCTCTTTTTAATACCCAGCTGATCAGAAGCCGAAATCATCAACTCAAATCAACATGTCTGGCTCTGATAGTGATGCTCAACTCAATGTAACACCACAAATGGGAGTTGAAAGTAGTAATAATGCCCAAAATAGGACTGACAGCGATAACTCCCAAGACATGAAATTTTAACCATGAGACCAGAAATGTTTAATGGATCATCCGACTGGGACAATTTCATCACTCATTTTGAACTTTGTTCCAAATTGGGACATTGGACTGAAAGTGAAAAGGCACTGATTCTGGGAGCATCTCTCAAAGATCGCGCACTGGACTTTTATGCTACACTTCCGGAGGAAACTCGCTACTCATACCCTTCATTAGTGAAAAAGCTTTCGGAACAATTTGGCTGCTTCAATAACCGATCGAAGTGGTTGTCGGACTTGGAAACATGTATAAGAAGCCCTGGAGAGAGTATGTCTGAGTTTTCTGATTCAATCCATCAGTTAGTGCGAAAAACGTATCCCAACATGGACGGTATCTACTAGAGCACAAGAGCTAATGGTACTTGACAATATATACAGGACTCTGAGCCCAGAACCTAAGTACCAATGTATAATTGAAATTTGTCAGACAAAAGCCCAAGCAGTACAGATCATTGAGGTATATGAGTGTGTATTTGGTCCTAGAGTCGATAATTCCAGTTAGAGCATTGGCAGCGTTATACCAAAACAGCAGCTTAGAGACTACCCTTCAACAAATAAACTAACGTCTGAAGTACCTCGAGTAGGAAAACGGGACTATTTTGACTAAATAGGCTTTGAGGCGATGTATGTTAAAAAGGCTTACTTGTGTTAAGAGAACTATTAATATGTAAGGTTTAAATATTGTCTGCGAAAATTGTCTACTCTTTCATTAAATTATACACAGAACTGTTTGTAACTTCGAAAATCTGTCTAAAGTTTGACGAGAAAGCAGATGTTAAAATTCAACATACCGTATCTTGTCTGTCAAAACTATCAATTTGTTTTAAATGTAGATGTCATGAATCTAAGTCAAGGAAATGCAAATGAGAAATGAATTGAGAAGCTTTTGAAAGTATGTAATGTTGTGCTAATTGCTAGAAATGAGCAATTGAGTTGTCTTTAGAATTCTTTCCGTGAAAATATATGATATGTTTAAGTATTC
Source organism: Fragum sueziense (assembly GCA_963680895.1). NCBI lineage: Eukaryota > Metazoa > Mollusca > Bivalvia > Cardiida > Cardiidae > Fragum > Fragum sueziense. The sequence continues at coordinate 18,025 of CAVMGG010000298.1, forward strand.
AACAGATAGCTGATAACATATTTTAATTGACTTTATAGCGATGAAATCGGTTTGCTTGAAGTTTTATGTATATGATACTTTGAAATGACATTGTACGGGTCGAACTATGGAGAGTTCGCGGTGAAGTAGAAATGATCTGGCCAATCATTGTCTACAGTCGTTCCATTATGATGGTTAGGAGAACCAGGCATGAATGGACGGGTTTCTCAATGGAGTGAGAAACATTGTCTTTGTCACCTCAAGGTCCTTTGCTGAAAACTTTATTCTGGAACGGTGAATTGATTTTAATCAGAAGAGAGATCGACAGTGAATCTTTCGCCCAACTGTAGAGTCTATTAATTCATGTACGATCAGACCATGTATCAGTGCTGTACTTGCGGATCCCAGTAGATATTGTTGATAGATGCTTAAATTGATGTCATATATACCAATTAAGACTTGACTCATACTCAGCATAATGACGATATGCCATCCTTGCTTTTGTTTTATTGTTTTAAGTGGGGGTGAATGTAACAGAATAGGTACCCCACCCACTAGTTTTCCATGGCCAGGAATAGTGTCAATTCCTGACCTTGGTCATTCTGCCTTGCAATAGCTATATTGAGTGATATTTCCTTACTATTGGGTTTATAGACATTTTCTGCACATTTCTACTGCCAGTCTTACCTGCCTAACTCTTACAGTCATCCTGTTCAGCCCGTTTTATTATTGTTGTGTTTTCAGCCTTTTTGAATTATCTCCCTTTATGCCAAACTTAAAACTACAATATTTCATATATAAAGTGTCTACAGAGTGCATTATATGGTTATAAAGTTGCTATTTTGTCTAGAATTTGTCTTTGCAGAAATGGATTTTCATGGAATTTGGTAGTAAATGTGTAATTCCATTTCTGGCTTTGACCTTGGAAGTTTGGAAGGAGGGAAAGTTTGAATCCATTCCACCTTCCCACTTCAGAGGTCCTATCCTCCTTTATCAGAGTAATTTGCCTATGTTGTAGGGTATCAAGAGTTAGATTTTTATATGTATTTTGTAATTATTTATATGGTTATTCCATATCTTTTTCAAGTTTAGAGTAAATGCAGGTGACAGGATTTGCTCCTGGCAACATGGCCGAAATGGCCTGGAATATTCTTTTTGCAGCCAGGATTCCTGGACTGCCAGGAACATGTTGATTGGCTCAGTGACACCTTCCATTACCTGTGATTGGTTAATGAGGGTGTAACCTAGGTGATCAAAAGTCTATATAAAGGGTTAAATCCTGGCACTAGTTTAGTTTTCACTATCAGAGTCAAAGATGTCACTTCCATGTAGAAATTCTCAACAACTGGATTAAATGAAACATTTCTAAAACTAACCTGTGACTCTCATTATTTACTTATCCATCTGAACAACTAACCAGGTTGAAGACAGGAATTAGAGAGAATATTGAGCAAAAGTTCCACTTTGTTTACAATATTATCCCCGGGACAAAAAATCATGGGGTTTTAAATCTGTCGACATCTAAGCCAATACACAAGGTAGAAAGCTAAGATGTGGCATATATGCAATTTAAAGACCATATTTTAATAACATATATTTATTTTTTGTACGAAGTTCTCGGAAAATTTGCAAGATGTTAAGTGTTATTCCCCCTTTAAACATTCCTTATATATTTGGCTTCATTTTAGCGGCTGTGCGTTCGTTCATCTATGTCTGTTATCATAAACGTTTCCTATTCCTGCTGTTATCAAAGCATTTATAGATTCCATAGACTAAGATTAGCATGCACTCTGATCTATTCAACACAGCCTGTTCTCTATTGAATGATTATACGAACAAATAAGCTATAGTGGTCAAAATGTTCCGGTTTGGAAAATTTACTTGATACGATTTTTATATTCGGAAGGCTAATGGATAAACAAGTACTTTTTTCTATTTCATTAAAGTATTTTTATATACTAGTATTCTGACCAAAGGCTAGCGGGGCTTATGCAACGGTCCTGTTTCCGTTGTGCGTCCATGTGAAAACTTCTCCAAAATTACTAGGCCAGTTTCAATCAAGATTCAAACAGGAATCTTCTAAGTTAAACATAGGAATCTAACAGGAATCTTCCTTGCATGGAGCCTTTCTTTCGAATTGTTTTTGTTTTCTTTTGTTTTGGTTTTGTTTTTTATTTTTTCGAAAAAAAATTCATAGTGAACTGTGGTTACTATGGTTAACTTTCATTTTTTTGTGTGTGTGTCTTTTTTTCTTTCTTATTTTCCAAAGAATAATTTCACGGATAAACGATTCAGGACCAACTTGGCCCTAATTCCTTGCTGAAATATTCGGTTTCCTTTCTTCTTTAAGTTAATTTTAATCGCCATTTATTCAACTGCAACATTTAACCGCTTCCGTGGTAACCGCTTCCGTGGCTTAGTGGTTAGGACGTCCGCCTTGGAAGCGGGAGGTCGAAGGTTCGAATCCCGGTGGAAGCCGGATTGCCGGATTAGAACTGATGTGACCGGTTGGTGAGCCGCCAGCTAGTTAATTTAATGTTTACAGTAGACCCATCTCTGCCAGACGCCCGGTATCATGAGTGGGGAATCGGGAGGTACTGCGTATTGAGAAAGAGAGTGTCTCATAAGCCAAAACTGGCTGACCCTTTATATAGGGGTGACACTATAATAAACAAACCTTTTTAACACTTTTGTATTTGCTTACACCCCCTCCTATGTTGTTTAAGGTTTATGAACTGAGAATGAAAACACCACTTTCTAGCCATACGAAAGGCATCAAATTACACACACTTGTAAATACACTTCACATAAGTTGATTCACCATGCCGGATTTCAAGATTATGCTTCAAGAACAAAATAGTTAACAAATATTAGATCTATTTTACTCTATATTCATATGCAAGGGAGGTAATTTTGAACATTTTTGTCAAATATTTCCATAAGTATGCATTAATTCAAAATTCTAAACCATACAAAATGCTTATATTTGTATTTGAAACAGAAATGTAACACAGTTTAGGAATTACTGGCACTTTTCAAATTTCGCCTCTGGCTCTGCATTTCATTCTCAGTTCGTAAACCTTAATTAATGTATAATCTGTCTGAACACACAAAAATGGAAATTATAGACTAGCACCAGCATATGCACACATGCAATCCTATTTCGGTTTTCACTTCATGTTGACTTAACCAGACACTTGTACCATTTTATTCACTACTTTGGTATAATTTTTTAAGTGCGATACAATTCATTTTGCTGTACATTACAGCAATTTTTTACTTGTTCGTTACAGTAATTCATAATTCAGCCCGGAACTTTGAAAGCTCGCGCCTGTTACAAATTTATTGTTTCAAAGTTGACAAAACTGTATTGTCATTTCTGCCAAAATTCATGACAATATTTTCCCCATATATTGTAATTATAATGGGAGCGCCGGTACTTCACGCCTCGAGCTGTCGTCTGTTAGTCGAATGAACTTTAACCGCAACAACACGAGTCACGTGATCGCCAAAATCAGAAAATAATTGTCCCTTTTATGAAGGGAGCTTGTTAACGCCGGTGAAATTAACTCCTCTCTAAACAATCTCTGTTTATGATAAACTTGACACCGAAATATTCAGAAAAATTAAAAAAAAAAGTGTTGCTGGGCAATATTTTCCTCATGTTTATCTGTGTTGTAACATCTTTCTTTTCTAGTAAAGTGGAACGGTTAAGACGATATCGAATGCAAGTGTAGAACTTTCGTTTTTTCAACCCAAATCCATATTTGCAATCAAGGCGTGAAATCACTTTTCGTCTTTTCGAGTACAAAAACTATATAAATTAGGTTTGCATAGTCAGTACCACTATAGACGAATCACTAATCATTTTGGAAAGTTCCTAAGTTGACGGAAGTATGCGTAGGCTAACATTCCAACCTGTATTCAGTACATTTCAAGTAATATGTCTGTGAGATGTCTCTAATATTACATGATTGAGATTATGTATTAGATATTTTCCCAAAAATTACATCATTTTCCCAAAAATTACATCATTTTTCATAACTGCACAGGAAACAGGGGCGTGGCTATGTATATCCGTGACATAAACTGACCGGCAGTGCGTTTATGTGAAATATAGTGCCGAAATTTTCAAATATACTGCAATTTAATTGGTCCAAAAACTAGGACGAACACTAAAAAAGGATAAAATGCTGATAGTAGACCAAACATTTTCTCCTACTCTCTCTTTATTTTCTGTACTATCCTTCACACAATTTTTTACTTTATTGACGTCCATTTTGTCAGCTTAACAGCAGGCTCGTAGGAAGCAATTTCATATTGGGGTGGCTGAAGCCCCTTTGTCTGAATATTGGGGGTCTAATTTTGGTTTTCCCTAAATTTTCAGTGTAAAATAAGGAAAATTCTGAATTTTTGGCCAACTTTGGGGGGGGGGGGGGGGGACTGCAGTCCCTCCCTCCTTGTTCCTACGAACCTGTTAACAAGCTTTTATATTTTAGCAAATCATTTTTGCCGTCTGCAAATGTTAAACTAGTTGGTATTTATATTATGTATTTCTAAAATGTATTTCAGCTGTGGCCATTTCTTCAGCCAACCTCTACAAACAAACTTTGAACAGTATTTAACCCCTTCCCAAAAAGAAAAAAATAGGGTTTTCCAATTTGAAAGCTGCTGAAAAAGACAAAATGAATGTTGCCTATGAAAGGAATTTTGTATAAAATAGCTCGGAAAATATTGAGACAAAAGGAGAAATTGCTGGTTATCAGCAATTTCTTCGTTTGTCTCAATGTTTTCCTCAAGCCTTTTCTATTATGGACGTCCAAACCAGCTCTTGTTTGGGAAAGGGTTAAAGGCCATATGATCATAAAACAGTTAAGATGTAGGCTTATAGACCTATCTTTCAAAATACAATGTACATATGAAATTGTTGAGAGAGAAAATGAATAGGGTATTGACTTGCGATGTCAAGATCTTTTACCTCGAGTTATTCGAAATTCGACACATCCGACCTTTATTGTTTCAGTTGTAATGGTATTAGATCTAGACCACTTTTGTTGTCCACCATGCACGTCCATAATTGTAATAGAGTAGGAAAAGGAAAGAAATTGTCTAGTACGAGCGATTTCTATTATTTTCCTTTTAGATTTTACTTCATCATCATTTTAGTAATAACTAAAATAACAAAATGATTTCAAAGTGGCGATAAAGTATCAGCTGTAAGTGATTAACCCTTTCCAAGAAAAGAAGTGGTTTTGAATTTTCCGGTAGGAAACCAGGACTCTGGAAACCATTGATAGACAGCCTTTTCTCCGTATGTCTCTACGTTTTCTTTGAAAGATTGCACTTGCATCATTTCTTTATCAACATCTATCTTGTACGTAGTTTGCTGTAGTTCCCAAATAGGATAGTAACATATCATAAATTTACTGTTTCGGAAATGCTTGAACACAAAATTTGCATGGCAAAGACGCTTCTTCTTTGCTTCAAGCCACCAAGCAGACGACCAATATGGCGGATATCGTCTGCCTCACTAACGGGGAATCAGGGTCCCCGGGTTAATGAGCTGTTGACAAAAAAGTGTCATAAAGTCATATTTTGACATGTCTTCTAAATTGATAATGACATTCGAGATGGTCCGGAGTTGTTTCGGCTTTTGTTTTCGGATATCGTTGATTTTGTTCTATAACCTCGTAACTAAAGCTTGTTTGAGGCTATGTTTACGAGGTTTTTGAGGAAAAGCAGTGGGCTATTCTGCTAGGATGTGCGGAGATTTCACTTTCGAGCAGAGCAAGTTAACTCTATCTGAAAATCGGACGTCTCTAATAGAAATAATCTGCAGACACATTGAGCTAATGTTTCAAAATTACTGATGACCACCGATTTCTCATTTTTTACTCAATATCTTGGTGCTATATAACAGCCATATTTTCTTTTATTATATTTTTTACATCAACTATCGTGTTGTATGTAACTACCTCTACTTGAAATCATAATTAAATCGCCGTTTTGGATAGGTTTAAAAGCGGGACCCATTTCATAAATGTCATGAATTGTCCACCATACCCTATGATGTTGCTACTCATTTGAATAGTTTTAATTGTACGATTAAAAGGAATATTCATAATTTAAAAGAATAACCATAATAAAGAAATTCATATTGAAATCAAAAATTTAGATCGAAAAAAATTAAGTGGATTTACCGTGCAACACCATTGTTAGGTTTTTCGGTTTGTTGATATTATTTTATTTTTAACTTTACTCAGTCCATGATTAACAAAATATACGTCCCTGAATTGATATTTCAAGATCGGTTTTGAAGGCAGTACTGAAATTGCTTATAGAACTTCTACTTGTGTTGAAATAAAGTTCAGTTGAGATTTCGGAAAAAAATGTCAAGATAGACTTTTAGAGCAACATGGGTGTAGATCAGCCAGCGTATGCAGCGTATCTATGATGTTCTCCAATAGTTGGTTCATGACTTGTAGCAACTGTAAAACAGCAGAATCGATCCTGAACAGAGTGCACACTGTCTTGTTTACATAGGTAAATTTTGTAAACATGTGACATAATATGTGACTGGACAATACATTCCGAAAACTGGTTGATATGTGGTCCCAAAGCCTTCTCTCAGACAAGACATAAATCTGAAGACTTGGGAATACATTCTCCCCTTTTTCTCATTATCTTCTGCGCTTTATTGTGGAGATATTTTCTGTACCAACATATTTTTGTCACAAGCAGCAAATTTTATAATTGGACCAGTCCAAAATGTGTCCGTTTGGGAAAGGGATAGGGTAGGCCTATTCGTCACCAACAACGAATTATCCTATTCTCAGTGACATTGCCAACACTTTGATAGGACGAAACGTGAGATGTATCAAGTGGCCATTCAATTTGATTGTATTGTTATTTAACCTTTTCCCAAACGGCATTTTACTGTTTCAAATAAAAGGCTGCTACAGACTACAAAAATAGACGTTAAAGAAGAAAAAGTGTGCGTACAAAATATGAAGGCAAAAGGAGAAATTGCTAATTGTCAAAATGTTTTACCAAGCCCTTTCTACTATGGACGTCAAAACCAGGTCTTGTTTGAAAGAAGATAGGAAAATAATACATTGGAAATCTTACTGTCCTATATACTACATCGGATAGGTCCTTACTCTTCGAATCGCTGGTTTTATCATTTGCAACACCTTTCAATTTGACCAAGCCGAAATTTTGTCGTTTGGGAAAGTGTTATAAGGAACACAGTTTCGTGGTATTGTTTATCTCAAGACATTTTCTCATTTTGTAAATGGATAAGAGCCGGTATATTCAAAAGATTCTTATGATATCAGAAAACACATGGATCAGGATCAGGATGCATGTACATACAGTCTGATCTGGATCCATTTTGTTCTGAATTAACTAATAGCAACGATAACAGAACATCATATCGATAGGCGGGGCATATTCATCATTCACTAGAAAACACTTTTGAAATGCGGAGCTACATATAAGAGGGGATGAAGACTTTTTAAAAAGCAAAAAGTTACCATTAAGGGACTAATAAAATTTGTTGATCATACCTTTTGTTGTGGAAACTCATTGGAATAGTATCGAATCGTCGACGATTCAAATCATGGGGTTTGATTAATAACAAATCTAGAATGTTTTACATCCTACTTTCGGTTACTCTGCTTATAATGTGTTATCGTCGATTTTCAACAAAAATCTCGTATCTGCAGCTTAAAACAAGCTGCAGATACGAGGTTTTCGTTGAAAAGCAGCGTTGCGCTGATCCGGTGGCATGGATGTATAAAATGCTTTAGGAACTCTTTTCCCCGATCCGCACTCATATAAATTTCCAGATTCCTAGCTCCGACAGGGTACGTCGCAGGGCTTCTTTCATTTCTCACGGAGAATTTTACACGGCTTCTATTGATGAGCTAGGCCGGAGATAATGTCTTCTTACGCGATCCCGTCTGATTAGGCACTACTTTTTCCCCTGCTTAAACAGTTCTATGGCTTCTGTTGCCAATTTTGTTCTTATACCAGTACATTTGGACTAGTCGCTATATTTTCGCGAAGCACATTAGTGCAACGGTAGAGCAATGATTGGAATATTCACATTTTATTTATATATTATTTCCACTATACATTTGAGCTAGGATCTGGAAAAAACGTCCCTTATAGCATTTGAGAACAACATGGTTCCAGATCAGCCTGTGTATACACGCAGTCTGACCAGGAACCATGTTGTCCTCCATTAGCTTCCTCATGGTTTGTAGCAACCATTTGAGAGTAACATGGATGCTGGCTAGATCTGCATCTAGGCAGAGATTGATCTTGAAACCTGGCTGTCTCAAATGCTACAAGGGACGTTTTTCCAGATCCTGGCTCATTTATTATATTTATTCTGCAAATCTTATCCAAATAAGACCTTCTTTGACGTCATTGACAGAAAGTGTTCGGGAAAACATTTTAGACGAAATAAAATGCTACTGACGAATTTTCTCATTTTGCCTGAATATTTTCTGTAATATGTAGTAGGCCTACACTTAACCCATTACCACACAGTAACTCTTTTTGACTCGCTAAGAGATAAAGGCTTTACAAAAAAAATGTGGAAAATGAAGAAATTGCTTGTGACAAGCAATTTCTTCATTTTCCACAAGGTTTTCCATCCAAAGAGACCTTAAAATTAAAAATTCCATTCACTTGAAATTGTCGTCTGCAGGATCTTTAAATTTGGACAACCCTACAATTTTGTCGTTTAGTAATGGGTTAATTCTGTTGCAATTTGAAAGCTAATACAGAAGACAAAATGGATGATCACGAACAATATGAGGTACCTACAAAATAGACCTACCTACAATAATGAGATCAAAGAAGAAAATGCTGGTTATCAACATTTTCTTATTTTCTCTGAATGCTTTCTGAAATAATCCCACACAGCTTACAAAAGAACAGCCATTATACAAAGGGGTAACCATGATCTAGTTGGCTTTAACCATTTGACCAACAACAGTTAGAGGAGCTGCAAACGAAAAGAAAATATTGAAGGAAAGGAGAAAATACTGGTTATCTACACTCCCTTCCTTTCCTCCAATGTTTTTTCCGAAGTTTCGTGTGTTCATGACTTCAACATCGGGGTTTTGTCCGGGAAATGCCTAGTTAGATTTTATGTTGGAGAATTGATACCATTTTAAAGGGGTTTAAAGTTAAACGCTCTTTAAAAAAGCAATTCATTAGACTTTGCATCCCTACAAGTTTTTGAGGACACCAGTTTTATCCCCCGTCGAAAATAATAATAATTTCTTTGAGACAAAAAAGATATATGGCTGATACTTGTGATCTCGCTTAACCATTTCTCAAACAGGACCTGGTTTTCACGTCCCTAAGAGAATAGGTTTGGGAAAACATTGAGACAAAGGAAGAAACTGCTGATTACCAGCAGTTTCTCCTTTTGCCTCATTATTTTCTATGTTATATTTTTACATTAATCCAAAGGTTTTCAACCTTAAATTTGTCGTCTGCAGCAGCTTTCAAATTGGAGCATCCTGAAATTCTGTCGTTTGGGAAAGGGTTAACAAGAATTAGTGCTGTCCGAGTGAAAAATGAAGCCCCAAACACTTATTTTCCTAAAAATAGATAATTATAATCCGTCACGCTATATGCACTGTGTTGTAACTTGTACGTTAGATTTGTGTAGTTTGTACGGAAGTTTTGAGTGGTCAATCAAAGATCGTCGGGGGAAAATCGTTAGAGGTAGGTGTCTTAGTTTTTCGTCGATAATTTCCTTAAATGGCCGTATCTTGTCTTGATACTGATATCATTGTACAGGAGAAATGTATACCTATTCACGGTGCTATATAGCCAAGTACCAGTATTGTCCTATCGTACTCAGTCGTTGTGCAAAGACAGCCCAACACGGAAAACTTTTTTCGAAGCGAGAAAGTTGCCCTTTTAAGGATGATTACATAGTAAACAGCGAACTAGGGAACAAACTATTGCTCTAACTTGGATGTTTTTAACATGCTCTTTTCTATGGTTACCGTTATTTTACACACAAATGTCTAGAATGACCACAAACGCTGTGTTTACTAAATGGCCAAACAACGGTGTAGTCACAGTGAAAATATGCAGACACAACGGTGCAGTTTCTGTGTTATCTGTACGGTGTAGTTATTATTTTCACAACAAATTGTGAACGGTGTAGACTTGGTATGTTGTATAGGGCGAACTAGCTCTAACAGATAGCAGATCATCTGTTTTATCTCCCTCAAATACTTTGGTCTTAGAAAACTCAGATGAAAATGCCGCCATCCTCAAAGTAAATGAAAACAAAAGTTAAGGAAATATGTTTTCTCTTTTCTTCATTCTCCTAAGCCTTAAACAGTTCAATGTATGTTTGATTTAATTTTCGGGAGACATTTTTGTTATTTGTGATTGAATAAACATCTGACGGAAATGATAATCAAAAGGAATACCATCACAAAATATCAAATAAGACATACGATAACCGTCATTTTGAAGCCATGTTAAGTGCAACGGCAAATTTCTTGTTCATCCGTTCATTTGATTTGTAGATTCGAAATTTCGGCTCTGGCTTTGAATTTTTCTTTGTAACTGTTTTAATTGGTTATTACAATCAATTATTGTAATTAATGAAATGATTTCAACTCATGGAGTATGATAATTATTGATCGAAATGTATCTTGTTTTCAAATTGACCCCTCATTGAAAAGTCTGATTTTACCCAAAATAAAGGATTCAATCAACAAAACATAAATTATAAATAACAAAACATAAATTATAAATTTGTGTCATAAACATTTGGGCCTTTTTTTTTTCGTCTTGTTCGACTTAAGTAAATAAGTCTTGAAAATAGAATTCTGGAACTGCAAAATTCATTTTGGAATTTCATACGTAATGAACTTCTTCTTCAGGACTGACATTTTTCTGACCAAGATTTTTTTGGGCTCACTCATAAAATGTAACCATTTGCAATGAAAAAGACAATATTCTATTCGCCAAAACCGTTTGACTATTGGAGTAAAACGCATTGAAGTACTACCAAGACAGTGTAACTTACACACATCCATAAATAAATGAAATGCAATCTTTTCCATCGAGAGCCGACCTTCATTGACCAAAATAAACAAATACCAAGTTGATCAACGCTTCTCAATGACTTAATCACATCTGGGAACAAACTGTTCATTTCAGCCATTGTTTTCATGTTCTCGTGGGGAAAGAGAAGAGACCCTATCCGTTTCTTCTGTTTTAGCACGTCCAATGGAAATATCAGGAATTAAGGTCGGGGCTTTTTGAACGACTTTATGGGGTGTTGAACTTCGTCATTTTTTTATGTTCAGGACTCATGCATTCAAAACCGGGGATATCATCGATAGAAAGAATCTTGTTAACTCCAAAATCTTTTTTTCTACGTCGATGAGGTCTATCTTGTGTATTCTATGCTCGCAAATGGGGATGATGTCCTAGTCTGACTTCTTGATAATATCAGGAATAATACTAAAGTTCAGAGTTTTCAAATCTTTTTGACCTGTCTGATCATTGATCTCCCCCGCCCTGCGCACTTTTAATATCTGACTGGAATGGTCCTGTTCCGAATGCTTCACAACATTTTCGAAACTCCCTTCGAAATGACAGTAGTAATAGGTGAACAGCATGGAACTGAAAATAAAGAAAAAAATAAAACGGACGCCAGCAGATTCTTGGTAATTTCTACTATTTGACCCTTACGGAATTGCTTTGACAAATAGCAAGGAAACTAGATTCTGATATATTTTGATTAAAGTATATTTTGTAGACATAGTGTCACCTTCTTTGCTGCAAAGCATTTACAAGTCAGTCACATAAAAAATTATCAACATAATTGTTGAAGAATTTCGGTAGTAATTGTAAAACATGATTCTCAGCCGTGAAAACGTTATCATTAAACATAAAAATATTATCATTCCAGAAATGATAAGTTCTGTATTACTTCAAGTCTACACCGTTCACAATTGCATTATGTCTACACCGTTCACAATTTGTTATGAAAATATAACCACACCGTACATAAAACACACAAAATGCACCGTTGTGTCTGCATATTTTCACTCTGACTACACCGTTGTCTGGCCATTTAATAAACACGGTGTTTGTGGTCATTCTAGACATTTTTGTGTAAAATAACAGTAACCATAGAAAAGAGCATGTTAAAGACATCCAAGTAAGAGCAATAGTTTGTTCCCTAGTTCGCTGATTACTATGTAATCATCCTTAAAAGGGCAACTTTCTCGCTTCGAAAAAAGTTTTCCGTGTTGGGCTGTCTTTGCACAACGACTGAGTACGATAGGACAACACTGGTACTTTGATATATAGAACCGTTGATAGGTATACATTTCCCCTGTATAATGATATCAGTATCAAGGCAAGATACGACCGTTTAAGAAATTTATCAATGAAAAACTAAGACACCTACCTCTCATGCTGTATTGTTGTCGCCATCTTTGAATGACTACACAAACCTAACGTACAACTTACATCACAGTGATATGGAGCTTCTGTGAAATCTATGTAAGACCAAATTTCGAGAAACAGATCAAACTTAACACGCGCAAACCAGGGGCCAGTATCATCAAAATATTGAAGACGTATTTTTGACTTACCGGTGTCTTACGACAAATCGATGCCTTAGAAGAATAAGGTCGTAAGTGGTACTTACAACCTTTTATGATGCATACATTTTTGGAAAGGGCATTTCAAGCTCTAAATATGGTGCAAATTTCATAGACATTTGAACTTGTTATGCTGACCAATTTGGCTGCAGAAAAAGGTCGTTTATTCTTTTTTTTCTTTTTGAAATAGAATTGTTTTTCCGGTTTTCTCAAAACTATGTTTTTCACTTACGCCCTTCTTCTTCTAAGGCATCGAAATGTAGGACAAGAAACGCGTATCGCCAATCTATCGAGTGCTGGTTTATGCGATTGTTGTTTTAAGCGATTTTTAAGACATTGGTAAGTCAAAAACACGTCCTAAATGTTTTGATGAAATAGGCACCTGGGGCCTGTTTCATCAAAACATTTAAGTCGTATTTTTGACTTACCAATGTCTTAAAAATCGCTTAAAATAACAATCGCATAACCAAGGTTTTGATTGTATGACGATACGCGTTTCTTACCCTAAACTTGTCGTAAGTCGTCGGTAAGTTAAAAATACGGCTTAAATGTTTTGATGAAACAGGCCCCTGATGTTGTATTTGTAAAATGAACATATAGGCCTATTGAGATAGGGAAAACGATTCAGATGCAGAAAATCGCCCTTAGAGTGAAATGTTTTTTTCTGGTCCGTGCAGACCGACCGATACTTTCCACACTTCCCAGAAGGCCACTTTTTATAACAAGGGTGCGTCGAACTACGTGATAACTGTACCTCTAAGAAAAGATTTTTTTCAATCTTAATCATTGAATGATGCCACAAGAATTTCTCAATCTTTGTCAAAATGACAGAAATTTGGTCGCATGATGTTGTACACTGGTGGGTCATGGAGTTCAAGCGACCCCCACTGTAGTCTGATTATTTCATTTTCATGCAATAATTCAGTCAAAACTGTAATACTAGAAAAACGACCCCCCTATTTGAATACACCCAAACCCCCATAACAGAAATCCTCGATCCGCCGCTGGTTGAAAGAGAAACAAGATGTGTATGTGAAACATGATTGTCCCCGACATGGCTATTTTTCTAAAATGTTAAGTTTTTATGTTAAGGGTTGATAATTAAGGGTTACCAAATGACCTTGAAGAAGGTCATAGCCTATTGCATGGAACAGATAGATATCATTGAAAGGAATTTACTTACCAAATTTCAGCTTTGTATGTCGAATACCTTAGGAGAAATGACAAAATGTTAAGTTTTCGGACAGACAGACAGATGGACATGAGTAAAACAATATGCCCCAGATCTCTCGATACGGGGGCATAAAACTATCGTAACAAAGCCTAGAAATAAGCATGTAATAGCACTGAAAGCATTAAGAGAAAGGACAAAAATGTCGATTATCAGCATTTTGTTCTTTTTGCTCCTTGCTTTTTAAAGCCATCTCTACATCTACTCATCTCGACCTTCATGACCCAAAAATAATAGGGCCTAACGCCTGTGTAAAGTTTCATGGTCCTAGGTCAATTGGTTCAACTTGGAGCACGGAAACTGATTTTAAACAAAGTCCAATAGTGACCTTGACCTTTGACCTTCATGACCCCAAAACAATAGGGCACCTCCTTAGGTCATGGGCAACAACTGTGAAGTTTAATGATCCTATGCGAACCGGTTCTCGAGTTAGAGCACGGAAACGGATTTTAAACAAAGTTCGATTGTGACCTCGACCTTTGTGACCCTATCTTCGCTAGCCAAGGTTGAACCCACCTACGTTTGTATTCACCCTTGGCGGATTTAGTCCGATTTTCTTGAAATCGCGAAGCGCCGCCTAGCGGTTGTTCTGCTGGTTGTTTACGTCCATTATTGATGACGTCATTAACGCGCGTTGTCTTTCGCGTCATACGTCATGCGGTTTTTGTAAAAGTAAGCTGCTTTTTTGGTCGAATTGTCGAAAGTATAATAATTCATCGATTAAAGTTAGGGAATTCCTGTCTATTGCAGTGAAATTCCTAAGAAAAATCGCCCATCTTCGCGTTTTTGAGTTGCAAATGCAATGCTTTTTCCCGCCCGTTGCCATGATTTGGTTACTCATAACAAATGTAACAGTCGACAATCTGATTGGTTCCAGCGAGACCTCGCTGGAACCAATGAAAACGCTTTCCAGGAGACCAAGAAAATCGGACTAAATCCGCTAAGGGTGAATACAGAAACGACGTTACGTCGTAGATGTCACCCTTGGCTTGCGAAGATGTTGTGACCCAAAAACCTAGTAGGGATCCTCCTTGGGTCACGGGCAACAACTGTGTAAAGTTTGATGATCCTATACTAAAGGAAAAAAGAAATGCAACAACAAATTAATTTGTTCACACGTTTTGTTTTTGTATTTCTCAAAATTACCCGTATTCGAGAACTTTTTTCAATACATAATAAAACTTCATCATTTGACTTTCTAGTGTTAAAATTTCATCAAGGTCACAGGTTGCACGTGCCATCAATATGCGTTTAAATGAGAGCGGTTTGGCGTCAACGTTAAATGCGTTCTCGCACGCAATCCAGACTGACGTTAACGATTCCTGGCTAGAATGTGATTGCTGTACTGTCCATGAATAGTATCAACAGTTTTTTTTCGATAAGACAACATGTTTCCGTAGGTAAAATAAACGAACATTATGGTCCTGACGTCGTGAAGTTAGACGTTGACGACCGCTTTTCGGTCGACCGTAAGTTGTTCCGTTCGTTCTAACACGTTACCTCAAGCAATATTTTGTATACAGATGTACACAAAAATCAGCAGCAACTGCGCGTTGAGATGTTCCACTAATAAACATCACAATTGCTAGTGGACGACGTCTTTGAATAAGTCCCAAAATGATATGAGGGATTAAATCCAAACGCAAATCACTGCCTTTTGTCGAGTCGACGTGTATCTACACAATCAAAAGAGTTTTATGTACAGTTTGGTTAGTTAAAGGTTTGCACGTGAGAAACGTGTAAACGTCTATTTTGACGTTATCTCACATGTAAGATATGTTCTAACGTAAACACAAAGATCAATATCAAGATACAGTTCACTGTAATAATCAGTAACACATTTGGTTCAATAACATAAAATAATGAAGAGAAATAACAAACAATAGTTGTTGCCTTTCTTCTTTCCTCTAGTATAGGTCAACTGGTTCTTGAGTTAGAGCAAGGAAATGAAAAAGTCTACAAACACATGGACGGAGATGGTGAAACCAATATACCCCGTCTTCTTCCAAAGTGGGGGTATAATTCATAGGTGGGGGTATAATAATGCGAAACAAGAGGCCCAAGAGGGCCTGAATCGCTCCACTGGCTAAAGTAAAGCCCCGTTCCCACTGTCACGGTCTGGACCCCCGGTTAGTCCCGGATGAGTGGTCCGGGGGAAACCGTGACAAACCGGGAGTACAACCGTGGCGGCACCGTGAACATTCTGGACCATCCGGGATGAACCTTGTTGATCCGGCAACCGACCCCGGATGTTTAAAAAATGTTTAATACAACCGGCAGTAACCGGGACTCACCGGGAGGATGTCAAGAATCGGCTTTATCCGGGGAAACACCGGCATATTCCGGGGCAAGTCCGGTTCTCTACCCTGGCTCAACCGTGAAAGTCCCTGATGATCCGTGGACATTTTCAGCTTAATCAATGTAGTTTCATTTTCTGATGCGAGCACAAGCAAACAAGATGAACTATCTCATAAACCAGAACTTCAAGAGACGAAAGAGAACTGATGCCTAGTTAGATTTTATGTTGGAGAATTGATACCATTTTAAAGGGGTTTAAAGTTAAAAACTCTTTAAAAAAAGCAATTCATTAGACTTTGCATCCCTACAAGTTTTTGAGGACACCAGTTTTATCCCCCATAGAAATAATAACAATAATTTGTTTGAGACAAAAAAAGATATATGGTTGATACTTGTGATCTCGCTTAACCATTTCTCAAACGAGACCAGGCCCCGGTTTCTCGAAAAAACTTAAGTACGTTCTCATGCTCAAATCTGAGCACCGTGCTCAAATCGCACGAAATCCACATCAACTTTAATCGAATATCCTTCAACGTTGGAGAGTATCCCTTTGAAGTTGAGCATGTTCTCATGAGAACATACTTAAGTTTTTTCGAGAAACCGGGCCCTGGTTTTGACGTCCCTAAGAGAATAGGTTTGGGAAAACATTGAGACCAAAGAAGAAACTGCTGATAACCAGCAGTTTCTCCTTTTGCCTCAATATTTTCTATGTTATATTTTACATTAATCCAATGGTTTTCAACCTTAAATTTGTCGTCTGCAGCAGCTTTCAAATTGGAGCATCCTGAAATTATGTCGTTTGGGAAAGGGTTAACAAGAATAAAGTACTGTCCGAGTGAAAATTAAAGCCACAAACACTTATTTTCATTAAAATAGATAATTATAATCCGTCACGCTATGACGTAACGTCAGCTACTGGTACTCATTCCAAAAATTCACTATGCGCAGTGAATTATAACCGGTAAACAGCTACAAGGTTGGAAAATAACGCTTGATGTTATATATCAAACTGAAGCTTATACAAGAAGGATTCTTTTGATTTAACAATAAAATGCGAGTGTTAAGTTGCTAGCATTTCCGATGTTAAGTTGCTAGCATTTCCGAGCAAACAGAATTCGGAAAACAACGTCATTTTACAATGTCCCCGCGTAATAACGCGGTACATATTCTAGTACAAAATATTGATTTATTTCAAAGCGGGCAATATCATACGTTAGATTTTCATGCAAACGGTTGTGATGTCTCTTCCCATCACAGCCGGTATGATTTGCTGAGACACAAATCTTTTATTGTAAAGTAAGGGCGTTTTAGAGAAATGCGCAAAAACTACATCCCCTTAGTAAAAACAGAAATTAGTGAATCCACAGAAAGACGAGAATTCGCAATGAAAAATGCAGCAATCGGAAATTTATTCACGGAACTTATTTATACATATTTTTTCTATTGAATGGTAAGAAGAAAATTGATGATTTTGAGCGAGGTAAAAGAACGTTTTGATCTAAACGCATAATTATGATGATGTCCGCTGACGTTCATTTAAATTTTTCACTTCGCATGGTGTATTCTCTTTTGTGATAGTTGTGGTTTATCGGAGGTGAATTCCATTGAAAATACATTTCTTAATGCGTATTTGTATATCCTATTTTATAATGTTTAGTACTTGCTAAATTGTCAAAGTAACAAATAATATGCGCATTCGAAAAAATCATGCCAAAAATGTCCGCACGTGAAAATCGCGACGTTTTGAAAATATAAAATTGCGTTTAATTAAAGGGGGAACGAGCTAGGCTGTCGAAAATGCAAATGGCACAATAATTACAAACCAGAAATAACGTATGAAATTACCAACCTGAAGGGGTAGATCATTTATGTCCATTGTTACCACTCGTCGAGCTTTATTAAGTATTAAAATCCAAGTCAATTAATAACATGCTGGTCGTCCTTGTTTTTGTTTTGTAACGGCTACATATGCTCAACCTTCAAAAATCAATTACGTCAGAGATACGTCATCTGTGCTCAGCGAGATTCAACACACCGTACAACCGGCTGCGTAGAAAGTCAGCTAAGACAGATTCGGCATCTGATGTCATGTGCATGGTAGGTCAAATGAATTTACTTTTATAAATAAACGAAAGGATATTTGGTATTCTATAGTTGATAAATACGCGTATAAATGTTCAGTGCTTGTACAAAATAAACCTTTTCACGTATTCCTCGCAAATAAGGTCACAGTCATCGACACAGCCGGTTGTACGGTGTGTTCATATCGCGGAGGTGTGTCTCGTTGACCTTGACCTTGTCTTGTTTTGAAGTAAAAATAGAATGTGTAAACACGCTTGTAAAGGATTGATCTATAGCAAAGGAAAGATGTTTCTTCGCCGAGATTGAGGTTTTTATGCATTGCTAATTGTTTTCCATGCACAAATATGAGTTCCCGAACAGTTCGGAAGCATAAAAACATAGAATGAGCCCCTTTAAGAATTCGGACTTGAACACAATTAAAGATCAAATTCCTATTCAGATCACCTAAATGTAAATTTAATTTCTTGTTCGTGTGTAGAATTTCTTGTCATTCAATAAATAATTCATTTTACTATTAAAGAATACCTGTGTCGAATTGTGCAAGAAAAACGACGTAAAAAGCCGTAAAATGGAGTCAAATTTTGACAAATTCCGATTGTCAACTTGCTGATTTTAATCGAATCCGGTGTGTTTTTTTCTATGATTGTTATTATTATTATTATTCTTTATTTCCTCCAAGATGAAGATCATATTATATTTACAAAAACATACATGCAAAAGAACATAATTATACAACAATAATATGGTACAGGTTAATAAGGCAATTACAAAATAGAGACTAAAGAAGAATAAAGGCAGAAACAAGAGATAGACAGCGAGAAGTACATGTAAAGTTTTAGTCTGAAAATTCGAAATTGACCAAAATGTTCATATGCACTTTGCCGGAACAGGAAAAAGATAACTAATAGGGAAAATAATCAACTGGTCTCCCCATCACAAACCTTTCACGAAACTAAAGAGAAAGGTTTTATAAGGTGATCGGTGATTATAATAGAGCACTCTGATGTTTCATGAATGTTTGATCATTTACATTCTTTGTGTTGATCTGTATAGACCCACAATTCTATGACAGAATTTTAACACGGCTACATAGAAATTTTCACAGTTATTTCCAAGGAAAGTAATGAATTCAAAATTTATGCAGAACATAGCTCTAACAAACTGTAATGGATTCATCGAATATAAATGGATACAAATTGTAAGACCAAGTCTTGACGCAACTTCCAAGTAAAAGGAGTTAATACATTCATAAAAGAATGGACAATTAGTCAAAATATGTTCTGTGATGCTGACATGTAAATTATCACGTCCACATTTGGAACAGCTAGTATCAAAACTAGACAGATAAGCGATGAGCTGCGCCACTGAAAAGGAAGCACGTAACATATTTGGGTTACATTTCGCAAAATTCCACAACGGACATGTTTTGAATTCGGGTTGAATTTCCCTATACAAAACAAACTGAAAGTTAGAAGTTCTAACTTGCCATGCATTTATATAATAATTGGACATGTTGCATTGTATCATCCTTTTCCATAAAAATTTTTCAGGAAAAACACTGTCATTTATATAATTGGTTAATACATGATAAAGGTTGTACTTATGCAAAATACAAACAATATCAGGCATGAACCCCTTTCCAGACGACTTTTGAACGAAAGACAATAATCTGAAGACAAAAAGTTGTTTAGCTGCACAAATCCTGTCTAAACGACACAGTTGTCCCAAAAATAACAGTTTGCGTTTGTCGATTTCATACTCAATTGGGAATGAGCCCAACATGCCATGTACAATGTCTGATCTTGATCGTATGTGTAAGCCTTGGATTTGTTTTAAGCATAGCCTGTGGCTACGTTCCAAAACAAGTTTGTCTGTATTTGTAAGTGAATTAGAAAATTCAATACCATATAGAGCGCGCGGAAGGACAATAGATTGGTAAATACGGTAGCTAGTAAGTGGATTCAAACCATTCCTATGAATACCCTCTTTTATCAAACCGAAAAAGGTTCCTCTTAATTTGCGGTCATAATTTTTCACTTGCAACGAAGATTTCGAATACTTATGACGAACAATGCCGAGGTGACTACACTCTTCTGTCTCGTTAATCGAAGTCCCGCCGATAGTCCAAGATTTCGGTCGATTAATGAATGAACGTTTTGACTCGTTGAAAGTTACGACAACGCATTTACTCGCATTGTATTGAAATCTCCACCTGCATGCATATCGATAACAGATATCGATCATTGATTGGAGAGCAGTTTGTGACAAAGAGAGAAGAGTCATATCGTCCGCGAAGGACGGTGCGCAAAAATCGTATCCTTCAATTTGAAAACCTAATCTGCTTATGACTAACTCGTCAATTAAAGAATCAATATACCAAAGATATAGGGCAGGCGACCAGACCCCTCCCTGTCTGGTTCCCTGTAAAATGGGGAACCAGTCACTATGAAAACCAGCGTAGAGTACACAACTGTACATATCTGAATGCATCGCAATTACCGACTTAAGAAGTTTAAAATCAACACCGCGCTGGTGTAATTTAAAAAATAACCCATCGTGCCACACACGATCAAACGCTTGTTTCGCGTCCAAAAAGCATGTATACAAGCGCGTATCATTTTCATTACAAAATTGTATGCCTTCATTGAGAATGAAAGATGTCATGTTACAACCCATCCCTATTTGAAAACCTCCTTGAAGAGTATTAATAGGAGAAACAATATTTATTTGCAGACGATTTAGGAGTATCTTCTCATACAATTTCAATACAGCGGAGGAAAGGGTTATAGCCCTATAGCTGTTGGGGTCGTCTTTCGGTTTCCGGCCACCTTTATGTAAAGTTATAACAGTGCCTAACTTAAGAGCACGAGGAACATAAGCATTGCTATACATTAGATCAAACAAGAGGGTAAGACAATGTTGGGTTGCAGCACCAGAGTGTATTAAATGTTCATTGCAGATACGGTCCTTCCCACATGCTTTACCCAGTTTAAGTGACGAAAGAGCGTCAGAAACTTCGTGAAAACTGATACGATCGTTGTCTAAAGACAAGGGTTTATTTTTCAAGTCATTAACATAACGAGTAACTGTGTCGTAGTGGCAGGAATCGTAATCGTCGCATTCAGTATCTGAATACAACGATGAAAAGTGAACTCCCCATGCATTACATATATGTACTGGGTCACGATAAACAACATCACAAAACTTCATCTCGCTCGAACGAGAATTTGTTTTGGTGGAATTACGTCTAGAATTAAATAACTTCCAAAACAAAGGGCTATCAACTCCGGAAGCATTGTCGATATCATTGTTAAGTTTCTGTATGTAATTACTTACTTCTATTCTGTGCAGTTTACGAAAGTTACGCTTGGCTTCCTTGTATATAACGTAAGATTCATATTCAATCCCCCGTGGTTTGCCAGCCTCAACCCAAACCCTACGCTTTTGTCTCATAAGCGCATGGTGATGTTTGAGATTGGTAGACCAATACGGCTTCAGATAAGACCTGTCAATTTTATGGGGTAAAAATCTATCAGAAGCTTCACAAATGTTAACGACAATACTTTCATACAGGGAATCAATAAAATGCATAATCTCTCCATTATTACAGTTTATCAAACGATCCAGACTAGATTGCATGCAATTGGTCAGATAACTAGAAAAGTTTACAAACTGACCATCTGAAACTCTTTTCCAGTTGACTGGCATTGTGGTAACGGGTTGATGGGTATAATTAATTCCCTCATAACATAAAACCAGCATAATGGGCCGATGCGATGAAACATTTACAGAATTATCATCTAGAATAAAGCATTTAGTTACTAAAGATAACAGTTCATGAGACAAAATCATGTGATCTATAAGAGAACGATGTCTGTCATCATATGATACATAGCTGGTACTAGCACCCGTACATAAAGGTAGCGTAGTGACAATGGTCATATTGAATAATTGAGATAACTCATTTAATAGAGATCCCCTAGTGTCGACATTTTTGATAAATGTACTACCATTGAGGTGAGCGTTAAAATCACCCATTACAATGACTCGACCTTGTTGTGAATACATACTTATAAGATTAAAGAGAAGTTCTATATAATCCCGATATACGGTAATATTATGGTTAGCGCTAGGAAGATATACCTGCAGGATATATATAAAACAATCACGTGACTGTTGAAATTGTATTCCTACTACTCTGTCGTTGTCAATGCTCAAAGGACTAATAACGGAATCATACCTTTTTTGCCACATTATCGCTACACCACCTTTACCTACGCGTCGGTTACTGTAGATACTTAAATCAGAATCGCAAACACCCGTTCCGTAGTAGTTTGGGTGTATGCTACTCAAGAAGTGTAATTCATTAGCACGAAGCCAATGTTCGGATATGCCACAAATATCAATTTGTTCCTGATCAAAAATATTACTTAAGTATAAGGCACTTGACATGAGACCAGTGGCATTCCATGTACATAGGTTTAAGTTTTGCATATTCATATATGTAACTATACTACTAAAATGTATTGTAATAACCAGTAGAATATACCACTTATACATTTTGATTTGTTTGAAAACCCTCATTCAGCGGCTGCTGATCATAGTCACCATTACCGTGTCCATCACCAGCAGCGCTGTAACGGTTATGAGTATCGACTGCGTAGTCGTACTCGGTGACGTCATGGCGAGCCCAGTCACCATGACGACGCTGACCACGACCCGAGTCCGATTTATTGCCATAGTTTTGACGATCATAATTACGATGCCTGTATGTGTTGTCGGTACGTGAATGCTTAGTGTACACATCATTACTTAAGTCATCATTCAACTCATCATCATTGTCATTATTTGAAGAGTGAAATTTTTTCACATATGCAGATTTTGACATCCAGGGACGACATGTAACCCCTGGAGGCCAAAAGCCGCTTTCAGTCACTTTGTGCGCGTCTGGGGATTCCACATTTAGTCTAATAATGACTCTTCTACCATATTGCTGGGGAAATATGCGGACCATGGTAGCTTTAACATGTCTATTTTTGGTATAAATCCTCAACTTCGGTACAGTTATTGAGTTTTTGAAGCCACCAACATAGAAACGCTTTGACCTTCTCGCAACATACTCGGTAAAGTCAGTATCGTCCTCGGTTTGAGGATCTTGATTCGCCCTCTCCATAGAGCGACTATTACCGGGAACTTTAGCACTTCTGGTGTCTGATATACGAACTGGAATAGTTTGTTTTTTGGGAGACGATTTATTGGAAACATTCGGGATCGGATCACTAGGTTTAATGTTTTTATTTTGATCGTCGGTAGACACACGTGATTCACGGTCACGCGTCACAATAACAGGTACCGCTATCTGCCCACTAGGCACGTGAGAAGCACTACCGCTATCCAAGTTTACGGTATTTGACACTGATCTGTTGATCTCTGTAGCGTGGATCTCGTGTTGACTCACGCTAGACGACGATGTTTTATCAACTGTGGCCGCGGCGTCAGTAAGAGCGACCCTAGACGGCGATCGATCGTTTTCGTTGTTTTGTGTATATGTGTTGTAGGTACTCGTAGAAGTACTTGTCTCTACTTTATCATTATCACTGGGAACTGTGTACTTTTTCAATATGGTATTGTTTAAGTCAATAATCTTTGATTCTAGTTTACCATACTGTTTATCAATCTTCCTATTCACACTGAGAAAAGTATCCTTTAATTCCTGGATCCCATTATTGGACGACTCTTTACACTGTGCTATATCACTGGTAACTAGCTTTAATGAGTTTTTAAGGGACGTTACTCCGGACGATTTTTCGTCGTCAATACGTTGGATATCAGTCATTATCACATGCAGCTGTTCGCCAGTCTCTTGTCTCATTCTTAACATGTCTAATCTAATAGATTTAATTTCGGCATCAAAAGCTTTCTTCATATCACGCTTTTCTTGTTTAACTAAGATTATGTCCGATTGGCATTTCAATAAACTATCTTGTAAAAGTTTCAGTTCATTTTTGTATGTGTTCAACTGCTGATCTACCACAGATGCGTTAAGATCGTTAGATTGCGACCTCGGTACACTGATAATATCTCTCAAATCGTCATAATTGCGATTATCCATAACCGAAATAATGGTGTATATATCACTCGCCAGTTTATCGGCACCCCGGGTTTTCTTTCGGCGCTTAAGATCAGACTTTGGAGGAAATGGGAAATTCTTCGACTTTTTGCACAGTTCATATAGCATATGCCGGATGTCATTTAATTCGTTGTAGTTGGAAGCCGTATCGCCCAGAATATGCGATATGAATGCTGGCTGGGTATTACCACGGTACAGAGCCTGAACGCGGTCGATCAGTGCCCAGTTAGAATCTGTAGGGGGAGATTCACACTGTGTATTGTCGAATTGGGTACAGTTCACAGGTGTTGTGATCAAACTAGCATCATTGACATCATTAGACCGATAGATCTGTTTCAAACATGTTTGTGAGTTGTCTGATTCCTGATCAGACTCCACGTCAGTGTTGAATCGACGCTGTGCTGGAGTCAGCTGCGTGAGCTGTGTCAACTGGACCGGCGAGTCACCAGGCGAAGTTAAACTCATTTCTACGATATATCAAGTAGTGTTAGTGTAATAAATGGTGTCACAAAATTGGCATATTTAGGCAAAGGCTAACTTACTCAGTGTCCATTGTGTATGATAAGTGCTCACCCTCACAAAAGAAATATCCATAAAACTAACAAAATCACCAAAGTTCATTATGTCCATCACATATCCATATTGTCTGATAAATCATACATCTATCAACGTGATTTTATCACACGAAACTTCACGATATTCCGATGAAAATATAATAATTCGGTAATAAATTATCGGAGATCAAAAAGTTCGGCCATATTGTTTGGCAGTCACGTAAGCAAAAAAGATTATGATTATGACATTGCACATTTTCACTTTTATTTATATTGATGGCGTTCCTTTACATTTTCTTGTTTTTAACAATGGTTTTGCTTACCCCCCCCCCCCCCCCCCCCCGACTAAGAATGTATACTTGTCCAATTTCATAATTCATCCAATAGCAATGGATTTGCGCTAAAAATAGACTTGGTTTACTGTTATGTTTTGACAAACTTTCTGTGTTGTTAACTTGTTATAAAATCTCGCAACTGCGGCTTGAACCAAGCTTTAGTTACAAGATTTTATAACAGCACCTACTGAAATACTAGTGTTTGTCCGAAATAACGTCACTGTTAACTTGATAAAATCGTTCCATATTGACAAAATAAGTTTTACAAAATTAAACAGTATAAAATTTTAAAACACATTAAATAAGTGAAAACATTTTTGAGATAAACAGCATCTCCTTTCCTCACAAAGTTTTTTTTTACATCTCTGATGCATGGGTCCCTAAATATACATTGTCTTTGAAAGATTGGACACATTCTTGTCATCTGCAAAACTTTTGAATTTTGTGTCCGGACTAAAACATTGTCGGTGTTGTTAAACTTTGCTATTGTGTTAGTCTGCATGGATACGGAATGAAAAAAATGATCTGCATAGGGGAGACCGGGGCAAGATAATACACTTTTTCGAATTTTTCAAAATTCTCCTTACATGGCTTGCTCTGCAGTTCAATTTAGGACAAAAAGGAAAATTTGGTTTCTTGACTATTATTTAGGTCGAAATCCGCACTCATTAAAAGTTTGCAACATATGAAATTTTGCGTTTGAAACAGACCGGTAAGATGTATCATCTTGCCCCGTGCTCGGGGCAAGATGATACAGGTAGTGGGGCAAGATGATACAACGTCGTTTTACGATTAATAAAATACATTAATTATGAGAAAAATGCTACGAGGTTGTTCAGAATTTATTAAGGGTCATATTTCAGGTCAAAACAATAAAGAAACGAATCTATTTTAAAGAAGATGTGGGGATAAAAAAGTAACCACGCCGTATGGCGCCCTGGAACGATTTATTTTTTTTTTATTTTCGTGTTTTTATAAAGAAATGGTCTAAAATATTTCCAATTCAAAATAATCAAGTCATCAAATACTAGGAAAGATGCCAAATGAATTACGTTTTCATTAGAATGGTCTCTTTCTTTCTGAATCAACTAACATTTGCAAGGATATAAAATGATTTCATAGTCAAAATATTTATCTATGGATAGGTAAAATGTTTTCAAGAAAAAAATACAAAAATAATAAAGAAACTGTGCACGTATAATGAATTCCACTATTAAAGTAAATTGATAGAATATAGCCTAGTAGATCTTTACTCTCTTGAAAAGATTGATTAAATTAAATTCCTTTTAATATCATACATACAAAGCTACTCTTAAAGAATTCTAGATATGAATGATCCTTGAATTCAAAATTTTGAAAAATATGATGTATACATCAGAATTACCAGCAAAACCTCTCTGAAGCAAATAGATGACATTCATAAGTTCTAGGGGACTGTATTTATGGGTTGAATGCATCTTTTGCAAAACAAGGCAGTCACCAGGACAAGATGGCTGTCTGTATCATCTAGCCCCGCCTATGCTGTATCATCTTGCCCCATGACACCTCGTTACATTTCAACTCGTATCATTAGAAAATAAACAATATTTAGATGAAAATAAGAATGGTAAATAAATGTTGAAATGACATGTTCTAATCTTGAAAAGATTTCAAAAAAATATTCTCGTATTCTAACGTTACAGAAGGAAATGAGTAAAAATGAAATAGATTACTAAAATACCCCGAAAAACGATATTTCTGTTTTATTTCTGTATGTGTTGTTGTAATCCTGAGATATTTTTGTCAAATATAAATGACAAAAAGACGCTTCAACATAGAATATATATGGCGTCATGCATGGCGTCATATTGCTTAAAATTGCGCTGTATCATCTTGCCCCGTGTATCATCTTGCCCCGGTCTCCCCTAATACTTCCAAGAATGAAATATCATACATAAAGTACATGTAATTGATATTTAAGACGCGCCAGTCATTTGAATTATTTCTTTCATTTTCTTACAAATTCAGTCGCATCTTTTGGAAACTACTTGTAAATCCAGTATTTGATATGTATTTAAAATGTCTTAATATTACTTTTTGGGATGGGATGAAATAAATTCATAGGCCTACTATTTTTGTAGAGTTTCGATACAATGATATGCCGGTGAAAAATTTTCCATGGGATAAATGAAGATTTTGCGTAATAATTTAACCTTCCTCACCTCAACTGAATATAATTCTCATAAAGAAATATTTTTAGGCGGACAAACCCCATGATCAACCAATGAAATGTAGTGCTGGCTCAGCTAACGTTAAAACCTTTTTGACGTCGTGTTACGCTTATGAGTACCAGTAGCTGACGTCGCGTCTATATGGACCTTCTGTGAAATCTATAAGACCGAATTTCGAGAAACAGATCAAACTTAACAGTCGCAAACCTGATGTTGTATTTGTAAAATGAACATATAGGCCTATTGAGATAGGGAAAACGATTCAGATGCAGAAAATCGCCCTTAGAGTGAAATGTTTTTTTCTGGTCCGTGCAGACCGACCGATACTTTCCACACTTCCCAGAAGGCCACTTTTGACCCATTGTATCGAGTTAAAGGAGTAAAAACAAGGGTGCGTCGAACTACGTGATAACTGTACCTCTGAGAAAAAGATTTTTTTTTTCAATCTTATGTTGTACAGTGGTGGATCCAGGGGGGGGGGGTCATGGGGTTCAAACGACCCCCTCTGTAGTCTGATTATTTCATTTTCATGCATAAATTCAGTCAAAACTGTGTAATACTATACTAGAGGAAAGAAGAAACGCAACAACTAATTTTGTTATTTCTCTTAATTCTTTTATGTCATTTAGTCAAAGTTGTTATAATCGATTTTTATTCACCTCACAGGGTGTGGCTAAGCGAAGAGGTTATTCGACGAGTTTACTTCTCGATATCTTAGTTGATATAAGAGAAAAACGTGCGGCACGTGCATGAACACATTTCGAAATTGAAAGAACGTTCTATTTTAAAATGAGTTGTTATAAAACCTCGTAACTACAGCCTGATTCACGCTGTAGTTATAATGTTTTGCAATAATACCGACGATGTACCGCTAAGCGAGAATGCTGTTTTTCCTCAAGCTTAAATGTAATGAACCGTTTACTAGGCTCCGCCCTGTCTCCCGAAAAGAATCAGAATATACTGATTATTACTAGGAACTTTATCTTGATATTGATCTTTGTGTTTACGTTAGAATATGTCTTACGTGTGAGATAACTTCAAAATAGACATTTACACGTTTCTCACGTGCAATCCTTTAAACATCAAAACTTTACATAAAACTATTTTCATTTGTGCAGATGCACCTCGACTCGACAAAAGGCAATAATTTTCGTTTGGATTTTATCCCTCATATCATCTTGCGACACATTCAAAGACGTCGTCCGGTAGCAATTGTGACGTTTACGAATGGAACATCTCAACCCGCAATTGCTGCTGACTTTGGTGTACATCAGTTTACAAAATATTGCTTGAGATAACGTCTTAGAACGAACGGAACAACTGACAGACGCCTGAAAAGCGGTCGTCAATGTCTAACGTAACGACGTCAGGACCATAACGTTCACTCATTTTACCTACGGAAACGAATTCTCTTATCGAGAAAACTGTTGATGCTATGTATGGACAGTACAGCAATCAAATTTCAGCCAGGAATCGTGAACGTCAGTTTGGATTGCGTGCAAGAACGCATAAAATTAACGTTGACGCCAAACCGCTCTCACTTAAACGCGCACTGATGACACGTACAACATGTGGCCTTGATGAAAATTTGACATTAGAACGCCAAATGATGAAGTTTTACTATGCATTGAAAAAAATACTCGAATGGGTGTGATTTTAAGAAAAACAAAAACAAAACGTGTGTTCAAATCAATTTGTTGTTGCGTTTCTTTTTTCCTTTAGTATAGAAAAACGACCCCCCTATCTGCATATATCCAAATCCCCATAACAGAAATCCTGGATCTGCCGCTGGTTGTAAGAGAAACAAGATGTGTATGTGAAACATGAATGCCCCCGAAACGGCTATTTTTCTAAAATGTTAAGTTTTCATGTTAAGGGTTGATAAGGGTTACCAAATGACATTGAAGGTCATATTGCATGGAACAGATAGATATCATTGAAAGGAAGTTGCTTACCAAATTTCAGCTTTGTATGTCGAATACTTTTGGAGAAATGACAAAATGTTAAGTTTCCGGACAGACAGACATGAGTAAAACAATATGCCCTCGATCTCTCGATACGGGGGCATAAAAAACTATTGTAACAAAGCCTAGAAATAAGCATTTGATAGCACCGAAAGCATTAAGAGAAAGGAAGAAATGTCGATTATCAGCATTTTGTTCTTTTCTCTCCTTGCTTTCTACAGCCATCTCTACTCATCTCGACCTTCATGGCCCAAAAATAATAGGACACCTACTTTCGCCAAGGGCAACACTTGTGTAAAGTTTCATGGTCCTATGTCAATTGGTTCGACTTAAAGCACGGAAACTGATTTTAAACAAAGTCCAACAGTGACCTTGACCTTTGTGACCCAAAAACAATAGGGCACCTCCTTAGGTCATGGGCAACAACTGTGTGAAGTTTAATGATCCTAGGTGAACCGGTTCTCGAGTTAGAGCACAGAAACAAATTCAAAACACAAGTTCGATTGTGACCTCGACCTTTGTGACCCAAAAACCTAGTAGGGAACCTCCTTGGGTCATGGGCAACAACTGTGTAAAGTTTGATGATCCTAGGTCAACTGGTTCTTGAGTTAGAGCAAGGAAACGAAAAAGTCTACAAACACATGTACGAAGATGGTGAAACCAATATACCCCGTCTTCTTCCAAAGTGGGGGTATAATTCATAGGTGGGGGTATAATAATGCGAAAAAAGTATGTTCATTATCAAAACGGGACCCCGTAGTTTTCTAACGTTTGTCATCCTACATAACAGAGCTTTACCCATTACCTTAAAAAATTCTTAAACTGGTCTATTTGGAAAGATATTGCAGGTGACAATTTCAAGTGAATCAAACTTCACTTATTTTGTCTTTCTTGGTCGAAAACGTCAGAAATGAAGAAATTGCTTCAAAAGCAATTTCCTCATTTTCCATGTTTTCCAATGCCTTTTTCTTGTTGGCATCAAAATGTGGGATGAAATCGGTGGGAGAGAATAAATTGCTTGTTACGGGCAATTTCTTCATTTTGCGCAATGTTTCTCTTGTATTTCTATTTATGAGGCTTCAAGAAGTATAATTGTGTGGAAATAAATTAAAATTAAGCACTATATATATTTCATGGTTTAATGGAGTTTTCTCACATAAAAAATGGACTAAACATATATATTAGTTACTTTTTTACCCATAAAACATTACTCTATGTCGTTCACAGCTAATATTTCATGACCTTTTTCTAAATAAAATATGAATACAATCACTAAAAGACATTACAAATTGACATAAACACAGACGAATGAATAGAGCTAAAGAAAAGAGGGGTAAAGGCATTTCAGAATATTTTTCACTGTTCATCAAACCCTAATTTATGGGTTCTCATTGGAATCATCTCATGAGTACCCACAACATAGGACTTGGATTTGAAACAATTTAGAATGCTTTTAGCCCTGTTATCCATTGCTCTGTGAATACTATCAAAGCAATTTCATCATTCCACCAACCATTTGCCATACAAACCCTACTTAACATTTATTAACCCATTACCAAACAGCAAAATTTTAGGGCAATCCAACCTGAAAGCTGTAGATAGCGACAAAAAAGATAGAATTTTTGTACAATACAACATGGAAAATATTGAGACAAAAGGAGAAACTGCTGGTTATCAGCAGTTTCTACTTTTGTTTCAATGTTTTCCAAAGCCAATTCTATCAGGGACATCAAAACCAGGTCTTGTTTGGGAAAGGGTTAAAAGAATCTGTTAAGAACAAAAGGCACAGAGGGCATTATTGTTCACCTCAATCAAATGAAAAGACTAACTACCAAATGTGAATCCAATCCAACAGCCGGTTCATGAGAAGATTTTTGAAGACATACCCTATTTACCCCTTTTTGGCCCCTAATGGGAAGATAACTCCATAAATTGTACACATCTGAAGCAGTTTCCTACGGAGATGCTTTATGCCAAATTTGGGCAAAATTTGAAAATCTAATACATTTTCACTTTCCATCTAAAAATACAAAAAGCAATCTATCTTTTGTTCAGAATTGTATGGCGAATGGTTAGATAAAATTCACATAAAAATGCTACAACAACTAAAATTTATAAATAATTGAAATACATAATTCTCAAAGGAATTTTTTTTCTTGCTGCCTTTAGTCAGTATTTCTAGAAACTATCAAGGGGTCTATCAAAATATCTATAGCTACATGAATCATTAAATATATTGTAATACAGGTATATATTTTTCTATAAAACGTAGTGTAGCTTCTTCACCACTTTCCAAAATGAGACTTTTGATGCCCTTTGTAAATAATGTTTGGGAATAAATTGGAGTAAAAGAAGAAAATGCTGATCACAAGCATTTTCTCCTTTTACCAAAGATTTTTCTGTGCTTTATTGTACACAAATCCAATCTGAATCAACATTCATTTTGTTATATTAGTGTGTAGCAGCTTGAACAGAGGTACAAATTAAAATCATGCCATTTTGGGAAAGGGCTGAACAAAACTACCTTAAAATCTAATTCATTTCCACAGAAAGATCTGGGGCCAGTATTATCAACGATCTTACCGCCACGCTTTTTGTAAACTGTGTAAGAAGACATCTGATTGCATGAGAATTCAGTTTGGGTCAATCAGGTTTGTTGTTACAAGTTATTACGCAAAAAATAATTGTACGATCGTTGATAATACGGGCCCCTGGTGACTAGTTATACTGAAAATCCTTTACAAAATTAGCTTTTTTTTGTTGACTACAATTTCTCAAAGGAAAGTTTACTTTGCAGATACCATCTCAGTGACTGGGAAACGCCAGCGTTGGGTGCCATAGTTACATAGAAATTTGCTGTAGTTAAGCATGGAGCAATCTTACCCGTAATTGTCACATCAGTTTTCAAAATGCTGCATTTGTTTTCTAGGAGGAACCAACATTGTCCAATTGAAAAAATTCTTTCCCAATCACGCTTGAAAAGTTCAACAAAGTGTTTTTATATCCTTAAATGGAACACATGAAATTTGTAAAAGATCTTTTTGAATGGCACTAACTTTTACTGATGGGATGTCCTTAGGATTCCTAAATTTTTTTGGCCATAAAAGTGCAAAGAAAACTGACTATAAAGACCTTACTAACATGTACTTGTGGCTTTTATTTCAAACTAGTTTAAATGTCACTGGATCCATTCCTGAAGATCATGACACAAGCTTAGCAGGTGACACAGACTTACAAGGATAAACTATACTAAGCAAAACAATTAAAGGATATTAAAATTCTGCAGCTATTTTAGAAACTTTGATAAAACATGATAATAAAAGCTAATGCTTTTTATCATAACATACATTCGCTCTCATATTTTATGCTGCCATATCGAGTTATTCTTCATTGGTCATGCCAAAATGGGACAATTTACAACACAGGGGTCAACTTCCAAACTTACCGTGTTATTTACGTGCAGTTTTTCACATAAATGCGTGCTCTTAGTTGCTTCATTAAGTAAATTAAAACGAACTTCCCTTTAACCAATTCGTTAAAACGGGTTGAACGTTAATGGCTGACAGATCTAAAAGGCTGGCAGGCCGTTGGTAAATTGAACGTATGGGAACGTCAGGTTGACGTCGCTCGTAGATTTTGAATTTTGCAATGTGTATTCAGTCGATTACACAAACGGTATCATTAGACAGTCGAAATTATGAATCGGCATCACAGGGGACGTAAGTAATCGACGTCTTTGGCTGATGACATAAACATTCTCAAGAACTTGTTACGTTCTAGGACTCCAAAACTTTCCAAAATTACTCCAGAGTTTAACAGATGTGCGAGGGATAAACCTTAGAATTCAGTCTGTGATAAACGGATTAAATAATCATGGGCATTAATACCAGTAGGCCGTTGACAGTTAACGCTTTGACATGACGACAATGACGCATGGACCAGAACCCATTTGAGATGGAACCAGTAGCATCGGAGTACAGTGCTCATCACCAACCAAAGTTGGTTTCGGCATCGCATGTTGACAGCAGAATTCGTGTTTTTCTCGATATAAGAACGAGAGATAACACGAATGCAATATACCCAGATGTGACGCATATGGTGACGTGAGCGCTATGGAGTTGAAGGGAATCTTACGTTATCTAGAGACAAACCTTTTCGTGCTAAATGACACTGACTGACCAACATTACATGAACCATGTGATTGACTCACATCCTGTAACTTTTAAACCGGAAAATGGAGATGAACACGCGTTCATTGACGCCAACGTAAACTTATTCGGTGTCTTTATTGTAAAACACCATCTTAAACAGATTTGGTTTCAATCCAAGGATTTGCCATCCTACTCACAGAACAGTTATCTAACCGAGCATGATTGAAACACGTTGGGTAGACGTCTACGTCACCGACAACAACAACAAACCAGCCCGGCTTATTCCAACGTGGACGTATTCGGAAATGGAATACTGTACCGCAACATGTGGTTATTCATTCTGCGATGAATTTTCGAGGTACTTGTAAGGTTTGAGTCGACTTCCAGGGTAAAAATATCCGTTATTTATAACGTGTGACTTTTCGGTTGTAGGGTACCAGCGATTAACCGGATATTGTAGGGAAACCGGAAACGATTGCTCTGCATTATGTTTTTGATTTTCAAGATTAGACATTGATATAAAGTTATTTGTAGATTTTTGTTCGAATATATGCCTTTGTTAATTTTTACAAATAGTGCAATTTGAATATCCTTCAATTGTTTTGCTTAGTATATAAAACTTTACTCTGAACTTTAAAAGCAGTTTTCCATTTATGGTTAAATTTCTGTCACAATTATATTTTTCTCACCAAAGACCAGTGCTTATCAAGACTGAATTTTAAAGCAATTAGCAGTACAGGCAAAACAGTAACACCATCCTAGAGAGACAATGAAAAGGCTCATATTCATTGTTCTGATTTTCATAATACTATTTGCAATGTGCCTATGAAAATAGACTATATCTTTACTGTTTTCAAGTGGTTACACAAGCTTATGTCACTGATAACCTTAGTTGGATTCACCATTGGTCAGAGACTACATCTATTTTTACTTAACCTTTCCCAAAACAAGATCTGGTTTTGACGTCCCAAATAGAAATGGCTTGGGAAAACATTGAAACAAAAGAAGAAACTGCTGATAACCAGCAGTTTCTCCTTTTGTCTCGATATTTTCTGTGCCATACTTACACAAATTCTGTCTTTAATATCATCAATTTTGTCATCTGCAGCAGCTTTCAAATTGGATCACCCTAAAATGTTGCTTTCTGGGAAAGGGTTAAAGGCAGAGTTACAGATAAGAAGGAGTGAAGGTCTTTGAAAATGCAATACTTCACTCATTAAAATCATCTTTGGACAATTCAAATGAGTACCCACATCATAGGGTTTAGATTTAAAATAAATTTAAAATGGCTTCACTCCCTTTTATCCGTTGCTTGGTTAAAAGAAGTGCATCTGTTTTCAAGTTTCCACAAGACATATAAACATACAATTCTTGCAACACAAGAGGTTTACATAATTGTCCAGCTGATCTAGGAACATTATTATTGCTTTGGCAGGTAACATAAAACAAGATGACCAGCAGAGCTACAGATAAGAGGAGGTGACGACTTCATTTATGGTTATCAAAACCTTTCTAGTGGGTACTCATTGAGATGATTCAAATGAGTACCAACAACATAGAGTTTGGATTTGAAACAAATTTAGAATGCCTTGATCCGATCTTATCTGTTGTTCTGTGATCAGCCTGAATAGTTGCTTTTCAACAAAAACCTCATAACTGCAGCTTGTTTTAAGCTGCAGTTATGAGGTTTTTGTTGAAAAGCGACAATGTATGTACTACACTTCTTGCTTGTAACAGTTCACATGGGACAGACAATTTCTTTTTTAAGTTTACTATCATTCAGACACAATCAACCCGAACATTTATGACGTATCCATGTCTGTCATGTCAATACCAGAAAAGAATCCATCGTCGTCCTTCTGTACCTCAACTTTAACCTCACTCGTCGGTTCGGTACTCGAAGCCGACGGCAGTGATTTTGGATATTTGAATGGATTATTTTTACAGTCTGGTGTGAGCGTAATACCGGGCGAGTCCGATGTTTGGCTGTCCTCATCCTCCGCGTCGGAGGCGTTGAGAGATTCAGGGTCCTCCTGAATGCTACTTAACTGTGATGAACCTTCTAGTGGGTCCTCTATATCCTGCATGTTGAGATAGTCCTCACTGTAAAACATAGATAGAAATTAACTTGCTGTGACCCGTCAGGGCTTTTTCAGAGTTCAACATTGCTTAAAGTGTTAACTCAGAATACACAATTAATTGATTCTTTCCCAATAATTTGACTTCCGATTATTTTTCTGACAGTTTAACATCCCTTTAATGGCATTCCAACTTGAAGTTCTGATACAAAAATTTGGTAAATATTGCAATTATATTTATTGTAGCTAAATATGTTAACCCAATACCAGACTGCAAAATTTTAGACTGCTCCCCATTCAAAGATCCTGTAAACGAAATGTGATAATTTGTGGTCTTTTGGGGTAGAAAACATTTTGTGAAATGAAGAAATTACACAATCAATTTCTTGATTTTCAACAATATTTTCAAAAGTATATCTTGTTAGGCCTCAAAAGGCATCATTATGTGGAAATAGGTTTAATTCTACATACCCTGTAAGGTTATCCTTGCCCGAGGGTGGATCCCACTGGTGTAAGGCTTTCCTCCAGATTTTGACCTGGGCGTCCCATGACCTCCGGCTGACCTTTTGTTGTTTGTTGGGAGTTCTGGGGTGGACGCCTCTCACACGCTTCTGACTGTAAAACAATCAAACATATGATCCTGTGTATTGTTTGACCAGATTGAACTGAGACTCCTTGCATATTCCGTTAATATTCGGGTCTTTCCGTATTTTCTTCATCGGGACTATAATATGTGTAAGTACTGTTATACACTTCGCAATATCCACCGAATAATAGTGGCCTAGTGTGTAAGGCGACTCTTCTGTAAACCATATGTCCGTGGTTCGAATCCCAGTAGCGCTTTTTTTACTTTGAACATTTATTTATTTTTTTTTTCAAATACATGCATACAGATTGTAAACCTCAATCAGTTCACTTGAATCCTTTCACTTTAAGTAGTCATCCAAGAAATGCCGAAACCGTTTAGATACAAGTAATATAAAAACGTGTTTGCTGATATTGCAACTTTTTTACACAACTGGGGGACACAGAACCGTTTTTCCTCGCTTAACCATCAATACAATTGGAGTAAGCAGGGTAAATGTATTTTTGATACGAGAGGAGCTGCGAGAGACCAACACATCAGCAACGTTCAAGGGAAGATAATAAATGATAAATGGGCGAATAAAGATTATGATAAAAAGGGAAAAGATATTTAGTGAACTATAATTAATGTGAAACTTAAACAAGAGGCCCAGGAGGGCCTGAATCGCTCCACTGGTTAAAGTGGAAGAATTATCCCATGATTTCTTGTAAGCCTTACACAGCGGCAGCCAAATCTTGATATTTGTGAATAAATTTTGAAGAGAGACTCAAAGAACATTCTTGCAAAGTCTGGTTCAAATTGGCCTTATGGTTGATTTTTAAAGAATTTTCTTATGATTTCACTAAGTCTGATAAGCCCCTTTCTCCCTGCCACGGCCACATTTTTTTGACAAATATAAAAATTTGTGAACAAATTTTAAAAAGAACGACTAAAGGCACATTCCTGCAAAGTTTGGTTCAATTGGGCACACTGGTTGATTTTTTAAGAATTTTCTTATGATTTCTTTAAGTCTGATAAGCCCCTTCCTCCCTGCCACAGCCACATTTTTTGACAAATGTCAAAAATTGTGAATAAAT
The DNA here is from genome assembly GCA_963680895.1 of Fragum sueziense. Lineage (NCBI taxonomy): Eukaryota > Metazoa > Mollusca > Bivalvia > Cardiida > Cardiidae > Fragum > Fragum sueziense. The sequence goes on from CAVMGG010000298.1 coordinate 55,367, forward strand.
TTTGAATTGAGAGACTCAAAGAACATTCTTGCCAGGTTTAGTTCAAATTGGCCCAATGGTTGATTTTTAAAGAATTTTCTTATGATTTCTGTAAGTCTGATAAGCCCCTTTCTCCCTGCCACGGCCACATTTTTTGACAAATGTAAAAATTTGTGAACAAATTTTGAAAAGAATGACTCAAGGCACATTCCTGCAAGGTTTGGCTCAAATTGGCCCAATGGTTGATTTTTAAAGAATTTTCTTATGATTTCTTTAAGTCTGATAAGCCCCTTTCTCCCCGCCACGGCCACATTTTTTGACAAATGTAAAAATTTGTGAACAAATTTTGAAAGGAATGACTCAAGGCACATTCCTGCCAGGTTTGGTTCAACATGGCCCAATGGTTGATTTTTAAAGAATTTTCTTATGATTTCTCTTAGTCTGATAAGCCCCTTTCTCCCTGCCACGCCCACATTTTTTGACAAATCAAAAATTCGCGAACAAGTTTTGAAAAGGGTCACCCAAGGAACATTCCAGCCAAGTTTGGTCAAAATTGGCCCACTGGTATAAGAGGAGAAGATGTTTAAAGAAAAAGTTAACGGACGGACGGACGGACGGACGCACGACGGACACAACGCCATGACAATAGCCCGCTGGCCTTCGGCCAGTGGAGCTAAAAATGAGTATTTCATGAATCAATAAATTAATACATTAATTAAGTATTCCATTTCATGGGAAAAAAGAAAGAAAAAAAAAAGCTTAACAAAAGTTTCATCAGTAAAATGCTGGGTTCGATCTTGAGTCTCTGTAAATGAAAGTCCAGCGTCTTTCCACTACGCTAGGTTTTTGTTCAATGAGATTACCCAGAAATAAAGTTAACATTTTTCACAGCGCGCAGGGTATAAACACGCGGAAACTATCGAATACGCCGATGAATGCCGGAATACACTTACGGAAAACGATGAGTCTCAGGTAAATTTGGTCAAACAATACCTGGTATAGCATGTTTATCAACAGAGCTCCAGATAAGAGGGAGTGAAGGCTTTTCAAAATACAACATTTCCCTTATTGTTTTTCAAACCCTATGTTGTGGGTACTCATTGGAATTGTATTGACGAGACAATTCCAATGAGTACCCACAACATAGGGTTTGGATTTAAAATAACAAATTTAGAATGTCTTCACTCCCTCTTATCAGTTGCTCTGTTTCAACAACTGTCAATCTTACATTAATCCATTACCACACAGTGACTCCTTTTGACTCCCCACAAGAAACTGGCTATGCAAAAACATTGTGGAAAACAAGAGGGCCAAGATGGCCCTGTATCGCTCCACTGGCTTTTAGACATTTAGACTACGAACTTCTTCAAGGAATACAATAGAGGTCTATCCAAAGAAGATTCATGCTACACCAGAATGAAATCCAATAAGTAACAAGAGATGTTTGTAAAACATATATGCCCCCTCAAGGGCCTAAATTTGATGTAGGCCAAAGTCCAAGGTCAAGTTAACAAGGTCCAAGGTCATGGTCAAATATGAAAGATCTTGGTAGGAGGTGTCTATGTGTGAAATATTAAAGCTGTATATGTAAAAGTAAAATGAAACATAGGCCAGGTTAAAGTTTTTAAAAGTAGGCCAAATGCCAAGGTCAAGGTCATGGTCAAATGTGAAAGGTCTTGGTTGGAGGTGTCCATGTATGAAATATCAAGGCTGTAGGTGTAAAAGGACATGATATATATGCCTGGTTTCAGTCTTTTTAAAAGTAGGTCAAACTCCAAGGTCAAGGTTCCAATATTCAAGGTCATGGTCAAATGTGAAAGGTCTTGGTAGGAGGTGTCTATGTGTGAAATATCAAGGCTGTAGGTGTAATAGGACATAAGATAAAGGCTAGGTTAGATATTTCTAAAAGTAGGTCAAACTCCAAGGTCAAGGTCCAAGGTCATGGTCAAAGTGAAATATCTTGGTTGGAAGTGACCATGTGTGAAATATCAAGGCTGTATATGTAAAATGACATGAAATATAAGCCAGGTTAATGTATTAGAAAAGTAGGTCAAACACCAAGGTCAAGGTCACAAGGTCCAAGGTCATGGTCAAATGTGAAAGGTCTTGGTCGTAGGTGTCCATGTGTCAAATATCAAGGCTGTATGTGTAAAAGGACATGATATATCGGCTAGGTTAAAGTTCTTTTTAAAGTAGGTCAAAGTCCAAGGTCAAGGTCACAAGGTCCAAGGTCATGGTCAAATGTGAAAGGTCTTGGTAAGATGTGTCCATGTGTGAAATACAAAGGCTGTATGTGTAATAGCACATAAGATATAGGCCCAGTTTATTTTTTTTTTAAAGTAGGTCAAACTCCAAGTTCAAGGCCACATGGTCCAAGGTCATAGTCGTATGTGATAGGTCTAAGTCAGAGGTTTCCATGTGTCAAATATCAAGGCTGTATGTGTAAATGGACATGATATATCGGCCAGGTTATAGTTTTTTTAAAAGTAGGTCAAACTCCAAGGTCAAGGTCACAAAGTCCAAGGTCATGGTCAATTGTGAAATGTCTTGGTAAGATGTGTCCATGTGTGAAATATCAAGGCTGTATTTGTAAAAGGTCATGAGATATATGCCAGGTTTAATTTTTTTAAAAGTAGGTCAAACTCAAAGGTCAAGGTCACAAGGTCCAAGGTCATGGTTAAATGTGAACGATGTTGATAGGAGGTATCTATGTGTGAGATATCAAGGCTGTATGTGTAAAAGGACACAAGATATAGGCAAGGTTAAGAATTAAGTGTAAAAATCAACAAAGGGCAATAACTCCAAGAATTTGATTGGCAGAGTTACGGTTCTTGTGCACTGCACCTCTCCATAATGAAATCTATTCACCTGTAAAGTTTCATGATTCTACCTTACATATTTTTTGAGTTGTGCTCCGGACAAGAATCAAGTTATAAAATCAACAAAGGGCAATAACTCACAAAAGTTGATCGGCATAGTTACGGTTCTTGTGCACTGCACCTCTCCATATAAGATCTATCCACCTGTAAAGTTTCATGATTCTACCTTACATACTTTTTGAGTTATGCACCGGACAATAATCAAGTTTGAAAATCAACAAAGGGCAATAACCCAAAAAATATGATCAGCAGAGTTACGGTTCTTGTGCACTGCACCTCTCCCTAATGAGATCTATCCACCTGTAAAGTTTCATGATTCTACCAAACATAGTTTTTGAGTTATGCTCCGGACAAGAATCAAGTTATAAAATCAACAAAGGGCAATAACTCAAAAAATTTGATCAGCAGAGTTACGGTTCTTATGCACTGCACCTCTCCATAATGAGATCTATCCACCTGTAAAGTTTCATGATTGTACCTTACATACTTTTTGAGTTATGCTCCGGACAAGAATCAAGTTTGAAAATCAACAAAGGGCAATAACTCAAAAAATTTGATCGGCAGAGTTACAGTTCTTGTGCACTGCACCTCTCCATAATGAGATCTATCCACCTATGAAGTTTCATGACTCTACCTTTAATACTTTTCGAGTTATGCTCCGGACAAGGTTTGGTCTACGGACAGACCGACCGACCGACCGACCGACCGACCGACCGACCTTCCGACCGACCGACCGACCGACCGACACTTGCAAAACAATATACCCCCATTTTCTTCGAAAGGGGGCATAATTAAGGAGCAGAAATGTTTTTAAAAATTTGTTAAAATTACACTGTTTCATATAGCGAAAAATAAGCCTAGCCCACAGCGGCCAAGCTTTTCATCCGATCATGAAGGAATTTGGGAGAGATTCATGCAAGGAAGATTCCTGTGAAGTTTGGTTGAAATTGGTAATGTAGTTTTGGAGAAGATTGTTTAACAATTATTCGAAAATTCAATTTAATTAAATTCATTAAAATTTAAGTTCTGCACGGAAATTATTTTTTTTTAAGGAATATAAAGGAGATTCATGCAAGGAAGATTCGTGTGAAGTTTGGTTAAAATTGGTCCAGTAGTTTTTGAAAAGAAATTTTTTCAAAAAATTAATCTAATTTAATGAATCAAAATTTAAGTGTGACACAGAATTTATTTTTTTGAAGGAATTACAAAGAGATTCATGCAAGGAACATTTCTGTAAAGTTTGGTTGAAATTTGTTCAAAAGTTTTGGAGAAGAAGAATTTTTAAAGATTTTTCGAAAATTTAAATCAATTAAATTAATTAAAATTCAAGTTATACACAGAATTTTTTTTGAAGGAATTAAGAAGGGATTCATGCAAGGGAGATTTCTGTGAAGTTTGGTTGAAATTGGTCCATTAGTTTTGGAGAAGAATTTTTTTTAAAGATTTTTCAAAAATTTAAATCAATTAAATTAATTAAAATTCAAGTTCTGCGCGGATTTTATTCTTTTGAATAAATTTGGTAGAGATTCATGCAAGAAAGATTTCTGTGAAGTTTGGTTGAAATTGGTCCAGTAGTTTTGGAGTAGAAGAATTTTTAAAGATTTTTCGAAAATTTAAATCAATTAAATTAATTAAAATTCAAGTTCTGCACCGATTTTATTCTTTTGAAGGAATTTGGTAGAGATTGATGCAAGGAAGATTTCTGTAAAGTTTGGTTGAAATTGGTTCAGTAGTTTTGGAGAAGAAGAATTTTTAAAGATTTTTCGAAAATTAATTCAATTTAATTAATTAAAATTCAAGTTCTGCACAGATTTTATTCTTTTGAAGGAATTTGGTAGAGATTCATGCAAGGATGATTCGTGTGAAGTTTGGTTGAAATTGGTCCAGTAGTTTTGGAGAAGAAGATGTTTGAAAATTGTTTACGCCCGGACGGACGGACGGACGGACGGACGCACGACGGACACAGGGCCATGACATAAGCCCCGCTGGCCTTCGGCCAGTGGAGCTAATGAAGAAATTGCTTGTGACAAGCAATTTCTTCATTTTCCACAATGTTTTCCAAACAAAATGATTAAAAAATGTACTTTTTCATTCATTTTAAATTGCCGTCTGCAACATCTTTGAATTTGGAACACCCTAAATTTTTGTCCTTTGGGAAAGGGTTAATACATGGTGTGCATTTCACAGCATTGTGATGTGCATTTCAAAACATCACAAAACTAAAGTTCTCAAGTTGAAATAACATGAGTTTGAAACTTACATACTGGCCAAGTTTTAAGAAAATGAATTTTAAAAAGAAATTTCAGCCCAAAACAGGAAAAGATATGTCATATCAATGCCCAATTTTTTTTCATCATGGTGAAAGAAACCTGCTCGTTCAACTAACCTACAGGCTGGTCGATATGATTTTTCGAGGTTTAACACTATTTTTAAATGCTATGGTCATATCGCTGTGGCTGGCCTAACCATGGATTCCTGTCATTTCTCATACCAGTACTACCACAACATCCTGACCAAGCCTCCAGCTGCTCGCCCAATGGCCATATAGGTTTAAGATATCAAACAAGAGGACCATGATGGTCCTTAATCGCTCACCTGAACCTAGATAGAAAGAAAGTCGCAATGTTGTCAAGTTCAAGAGCACATAATTTAAGATGTGAGATTATGATCCAGCTGAAAACTGCTTTCATAATCTTGAATGATCAATATTTGTGGCTGTTACAGTAAAAACAAAGTGGAAGAAACCAACAATTTTGTCACAGTCAAGAGCACATAACTCTGTTCTAATAAAAATATTCTCATCAGCATTATGTCCAATTTTTTTTTGATTGGTCAATATATTGTTCAGAGTGAAAATAAAGTTGGAAACTGTAATTTTGTGAAAATCAAGGGCCAATAACTCTGGTTTTTCTACTCAAATCAAGCTGAAATTTTCACTCATCCAGGATCTTATGGTCACCAACATTGTGGCCAAGTTTTGTCTTGATTAGTCAATAAATGTAGATGCTACAGTGTAAACAAAGTCGAAAACAGCAATTTTGTCAAATTCAAGGGCACATAACTCCAGACTTCCTACTTCAATCACACTGTAAATTGAAGTCATCCAAGATCTTATGGTTACCAACATTGTGGCAAAGTTTTGTCTTGATCGATCAATATTTGTAGATGCTAGAGTTGTAACAAAGTCAAAACTAGCCATTTTTGACGTTCAAGGGCACATAACTCCGGACTTCCATGTCCGATCTGACAAAAAATCGAACTCATCTGAGAACTTATAGTTACCAACAATGTTGCAAAGTTTTGTTCTGATCGGTCAATATTGGTAGATTCTAGAGTGGTAACAAAGTCAAAACTAGCCATTTTTGACGTTCAAGGGCAAATAACTCCAGACTTTCTGGTCCGATCTGACTCAAAATCAAACTCATCCGAGAACTTATAGTTTGCAACATTGTTGCAAAGTTTTGTTTTGATCGATCTATATTTGTAGATGCTAGAGTGGTAACAAAGTCTAAAACAGCAATTTTTGACGTTCAAGGGCAGATAACTCCAGACTTCCTGGTTCGATCTGACTCAAAATCAAACTCATCCGAGAACTTATAGTCATACATATTTTGACCAAGTTTAATTAAGATTGGTCAATATTTGTAGATGCTAGAGTGGTAACAAAGTCAAAACTAGCCATTTTCGACGTTCAAGGGCACATAACTCCGGACTCCCTGGTCCGATCTGACCCAAAATCGAACTCATCCGAGAACTTATGGTCATACATGTTTTGAGCAAGTTTGGTTAAGATTGGTCAATATTTGTGGGTGCTAGAGTGGTAACACCAAAATGTGGACAGACGGACGGACAGACAGACGGACGCCGACGGACAAAAAGCGACCACAATAGCTCACCTTGAGCACTTCGTGCTCAGGTGAGCTAAAAATTGGTGGGAGACCATTTTGTCAGAAAGGATAATTGCCTTGGCCAGGGATTTGCCTTGCCAACTGTGTTATGACCACAGCATTTAGAGATGTCAAAAAGCATGGGGTATTTGACCCTTTACCAAACAAGACCTGGTTTTGACGTCCCTAATAGAAATGACTTGAGAAAACATTGAGACAAAAGAAGAAACTGCTGATAACCAGCAGTTTCTCCTTTTGCCTCAATATTTTCTGCACGATATTTTCTGCAAATCTTATCGTTATCAGCATCTATTTTTTCGTTAGAACTTTGAAGCCGCTTTCAAATTGGACCACCCTAATTTTTTGTCATCTGGGAAAGAGACAACATGTACAAAGAACTAACACTGGTATAATGCAGCTGTATCTATCGTAAGCCACTGTATTTTTCCCGTAGTCAATGTCTTTTTGTCTTCTAGTCAACAGCTTCTCATCTGTCTCTACTTCAAATATTCTGAAACACAAAATAGGATAATGCTGAAATTTGATTTTAAGGTATATGACCCATCATAAAAAACACTAGTTTCTAGCTATAAGAAATGCATTGAATTACACACATTTGTAAATACACTTCAAATAAGGTGATACACCGTGATGGATTTCAAGATTATGCTTTAAGTAGAAAATAATTTACTAATATTTTTTTACTCTATATTCATATACTAGGGAGGTAATTTTGAACATTTTTGTCAAATATTTCCATAAGTATGCATTAATTCAAAATTCTAAACTGTTCAAAATGCTATTAATGTTTGTATTTGTAATTGAAATGTAACACAGTTTAGGAATTACTGGCACTTTTCAAATTTAGCCTCTGGTCCTTCAGTGTTAATGATGGGTTGTATATGTTAACCCATTACCAGACTGGAATTTTTTTTAGACTTGTCCAAATTCCAAGAAGTTGCATACAACAATTTTAAGTGAATGAATTGTTTACATTTTTTAGTCTTTCCCAGTAGAAAACGTAAGAAATTTCTTGATTTTCCTTGATGTTTTGATCTTGTGGGGCTTCAAAAGGCGTCATTGTGTAATGTGTAATGGTTAACTTATGATGATGCCTTTTGATATCCATCAAGATACAGGATTTAATTAACATTGTGGAAAATGAAGAAATTGCTTTTGACATTTTATTCATTTTGGCCTTTCTTTGTAGAAACCAATTGTGGGAAATGAAGAAATTGTTTGTTATAAACAATTTCTTTATTTTTCACAATGTTTTCCCAAGCATTTTTCTTGAGGGATGCATCTCTGTGTGGGAATGGATTAATCACTTATTTTCTTTGAGCTGAATATTTAGATACATAGACTAAGATACCTTTTTCTTTTCTGTGCAGCTACTTTTTGTCGTAAGTCACTGGTATTTTCTGAGATTTTCTCCCTCAAGTCTAGTTTTCTTCTTGACCTTTAAGAAAAAAAGTTCAACCATTTAAAATCAACAAGGTCCAACTTCTTTTCATATGTAAACTCTTTTATTCAGAGCCATTATCACTATGCATTTTTACTCATTCATTGTATAGACATTTTCGTTCCGAAAACATAGTTTATATACAAGAGGGTTTCAAAAAGAGTTCAGCCTATTTATTACAGAAAGAGCCAGTAAATGTGGATTTTTGTGACACAAAAACATGGCCAAGGTCATGGGCAACAACTGTGTAAAGTTTCATGATACTAAGTCAACCGGTTCTTGACTTAGAGCACGGAAATGAGTTTTAAGCAAAGTCCTATTGTGACCTTGACCTTTGACCTTCCTAACCCAAAAACGATAGGGCACCTCCTTTGGTCATGGGCAACAACTGTGTAAAGTTTCACGATCCTGGGTCAACCAATTCTTGACTTAGAGCACGGAAATGGATTTTAAACAAAGTCCAATTGTGACCTTGACCTTTGTGACCCAAAAACAATAGGGCACCTCCTTTGGTTAACAACTGTGTAAAGTTTCATGATCCTAGGTCAACCGGTTCACCAGTTAGAGCACGGAAACGAAAAAGTCTATGGACAGACGGACAGACAGGGTGAAACCCATCTTCGCAAGCCAAGGTTGAACCCACCTTCGTTTGTATTCATCCTTGGCGGATTTAGTCTGATTTTCTTGAAATCGCGAAGCGCCGCCTTGCGGTTGTTCTGCTGGTTGTTTACGTCCATTATTGATGACGTCATTAACGCATGTTGTCTTTCGCGTCATACGCATGCGGATTATGTAAAAGTTGGCTGCTTTTTTGGTGGAATTGTCGAAAGTATAATAATTCGTCGATTATAGTTAGGGAATTCCTGTCTATTGCATTGAAATTCTTAGGAAAAATTGCCCATCTTCGCGTTTTTGAGTTGCAAATGCAATGCTTTTTCCCGCCCGTTGTCATGATTTGGTTACTCATAACAAATGTATCAGTCGACAATCTGATTGGTTCCAGCGAGTCCTCGCTGGAACCAATGAAAACGCTTTCCAGGAGACCAAGAAAATCGGACTAAATACGCCAAGGGTGAATACAGAAACGACGTTACGTCGTAGATGTCACTCTTGGCTTGCGAAGATGGGTGAAACCAATTTACCCCTGCTCTACTTTGTAGGTGGGGGGTATAAAAATAAGTCTTTACCCCCTTTCATCTGTTGTTCTGGTTTATGGAGCTATGATAGGTAAGGTATTGTAAGATATTCATTTTCACATGTGTTTTTACCTTTCTTGTCTCTCTTCTTCTTGCTCCACCTCAGCTGACCAGTCCAGTTTTCTACCCTCTGATAACCATTTACCACTTTCTGGTGTGAACCTACAATACACAGTAAACTGATCAAGAGACTAACACTCCAGGGTTCATCACTAAGGTACGTCCGACAGACATTCACTGCCTATTGCTTTGTCCGGGCTAGTAAGACCCGCATGATGCTAGCCCGACTGGTCGTCCCTACTTCAAATCTAAAATTCATTTTCACCGTAATTGAAACGGAGGATACATTCATTTGAGATTTTTAAACTTGACCTTTTTTCGCTTATTTAGGTTTCCTTTCTGGTTTGTTTACTTTTTTTGCAATATCCTCTAACGATGCGCATGGGTAAGGAAGAGATCATGAGAAATTTGCATAAATGGGTAGACCTTATTATCACCTGACGTCTTGAGTAGATGATCGGGCAAAATAATCAGAGAAGAAAATTCCGAAACTTATGATTGTGCTGAAAACGATCGAATACGCTTCAAATTCAGTTATTTTCTGAAAGTTTAACCAATATCCTACAAAAACAGAATACGCTTTATATTTATTCCTGTGTGCAAAATGCCTTCATTGATCATTTTTCTAACCTGATTTGACTTGTTTCAAAGTAGACTCTTCCACGCACCTGTCAGACGGGAAAATTATTGCCCGAGTAATTGATCAATTAACTTCATTTAGAGTATCCCTCTAGGGTAAATGTAATTTACTCATGATCTTTGAAGCGGTTTTTAAGTGCATGTTTTCAGAGAATCAAGCGTTTACTGGACTCTGTTGTTGTTGATTTTGGTTCTACTTTCGTTTTGAAGGAAACTTTCGTAAACAACCGATAGTCAAAAGAACTATCGTGATATTTACCGACTTATAAAAGTTCTTTCGACCTATCGCTATAGAAAGGTAAAATATCACGATACAGCCATAAGTCGACATATCGTTTCACCACCATTTCTCCTGAAATGGAAACTTTTGGTCAGGGCTAGTGCACATCTTGTCCGGGCTCGTAGCATCTAGCAGCAGAAAGCCCGGCGGTCTTGTAGCCAAAAAAGTTAATGTTGAACCCTGCACTGTAGGATCAGCTTGTACAACAGACACCAGAGATCATAAATATTCCAAAATAATGTTCCAAAACAACCAAACAATCCATCACCTTCAGAAACAGACTGAGGGAGATGATGTACAGCATTTCAGATGAAATACCCAAATTCAACCTCACCAATTCAAATTTTATCGTACCTTAATTCGATGGCACATAATTAATCTAAATTCAGTATTAATCTACTAAATTTTATCCAATTGATATTTTTTGTTGATATTGTATAATGTACACTATAGAATTTAAGTTTCTATCTTAGAAATGGTCGAGATATATTTTCACAACATTTAATTTAAACCTTTCCCAAACAAGACCTGGGGCCCGTATTACTAACGATCGTACGTTTAATTTTTGCACAATTACTTGAAACAACAGCCCTGATTGGCGCAGTCGGATTTCTCGTGCAATCAGATCTCTTGTTACACAGTTTACACAAAAACTTGATCGTAAGATGTTTAGTAATACGGGGCCCTGGTTTTGATGTACCTAATCAAAAAGGCTTGGGAAACAATCGAGGCAAAAGAAGAAAGTGCTGATAATCAGCACTTTCTCCTTTTGCCTCAATGTTTTCCTATTTTGTTCTCAATTCATGTATCTAGTGATATTTGTTTTGTTGTCTGCAGCAGTAGCGTAGGAAGGTTTATAAACGCTCAAGTAAATGGAAAAATGAGTGTTTTATGGGGGGGCCAGGCCCCTTTTCCAAACTATTGGGGGGGGATGCCCCCCTGTCCCCCCCCTCTTCCTACGCCTATGGCAGCAGCTTTCAAATTAAATCATCCTAAAATTTCGTTTGGGAAAGGGTTAACAGATTTTTGTTGTCCAACCAGTAATTAAGAATCCAGCTCATATACATTGATGGTCTGGTGAGCTATCAACTGCACCTTAGATTGACTGAATGTGGTATAACACCACTTTTAACCACATTTGATCAAACTGTGACTGCTAGCGCACCAAACCATGGATTCCTGGCATTCCAGTCTCACCAGAACTACAACATGTTTAAATTCAAGCCACAAGCTGCTCTCTCCATTTTGATGATTCACACCAATTGATGAAACACAAATGAACGTGTTGGATTTTTGAAAAATCAACTGATAAAAAAGTTATTGAAGATAAACCAAAATTTTGGTTTATCTTCAATAAATTTTTTATCAGTTGATTTTTAAAAAATCAACTACGTCCATCTAATGCGTGACGTCTGTATACATTCACTGCTTCAAACCAAATTCAAATCGGTCCAGTATTTACAAAATTATTGAAGATATTCTGAAAATATTATATCACATGATTGTCCACCCTGTTTATTATAAGTGATAAAAACAAACTTACGAGTCCTCTGATAGCGGTGGATAATCTTCATCATTCCAGGTCAATCCTTCTGAATCTTTACTGTAACTATAAACATAGAAATCAGAGTTTAACCCTTTCCCAAACGACAAAATTATAGGGTGATCTACTTCAAAAACTGTCACAGAGCTCCAGATAAGATGCGTATTTGCGTAAAATACGCATTGATTTGGTCTGAATACACATTAACTTTTATAACAAGAGCTGTCCGAAGACAGCGCGCTCGACTTTCTAAGTTGCTTAGTATAGAGGGGGCATAACTCCAAATAGAGTGGTCCCAGGGTCATGGGCCCTGATACTAAGGTAGAGGATGTGATGGTGAATAAGTATACCAAGTTTGGGTTGAATCCCTTTGATAGTATGGAAGTTATTGATGTTTGAAAAAACTTTAACCTTGGTTGCAACGCCAACGCCGACGCCAACGCCGATGCCCGGGTGACAGTATAAGCTCTCATTTTCTTCGAAAAGTCGAGCTAAAAATGCGTACAGATACGCATCCAAAATAATGAAAACGCATTTGATAATTTTCAGATAGCGTATCAAGATCGGAGAACGTCGGGAAAACTTACACGCTGGGAAATTCCAACGATTAACACAAACTTTTTGGTCACTAAATTAGATTACGTCAGTCAGCTTTCCGATATCTATTACGACTTTAATCAGCCAATCACAACCTGGAGTAATTGGGGAATACCAATTACGTCACCACTCTGACCAGCCGAACGACAATCGGCTAGTTCCGTAGATCTACCGAATGATGCCGCGTGTTGCATTCCTTCGAATTTCAATCAATCGGTTATCTCCGTGAAAGCAATTACCCGATTTTAATTGGATGATAAATAACAGACCATTGCATCAATCCGTAAATCGGAAACGACAACTCGAAGGTGTTTGTGTTCTTTTTTTAATCGGCAAACAAGTAAATCTACTCCTGAGCAGATCGTAACTTTAGGCGATTTTGGCCGATAGTATTTCTGAAGTGGCCGTAAAGGCAAAGAAACCCCACGATGGTAATCTTGTTCATAAAAAAAACCAACTCGGTGGTCAGAAACATCCAGAAACGTTCCAGACGGGTATTCCCGTTTATTTTAGTCCTTTCCCGAATAAGAAGGTAAATACGCCTTGCCTCAAAAAATATCTGGAAATACGCATTGGAAAAAATTCTAAGGGGTAAATATGCCTTGCCTCAAAAAATTATCTGGAGCTCTGTGTCACAAATGACAAAATGGAAGGTATTAAAGATAGAACTTGTGTAAAATTATAAATATGGCATAGAAAATATTGAGACAAAAGGAGAAACTGCTGGTTATCAGCAGTTTCTTCTTTTGTTTCAATGTTTTCCCAAGCCTTTTCTATAAAGGACGTCAAAACCAGGTCTTGTTTGGGAAAGGGTAAAGATGAGAGGGGTAATGGATTTTCAAATTGCAAAATTTCATTTAATTGTTCAAAACCTATACTGTGGGCAGTGTGGGTATTCATTTGAATTGTCTCATTGAGATTATTCAAACAAGTACCCACAACATGGGTTTGGGATTAGAAATAATAAATTCACAATGCCTTTACCCCACTTATCTATAGCGCTGGAGAGCATCAAAGTATTAGTTGCAGTGACACATGCATTACATTTAATTATAAAATAATGATAAATCCTTCCCAAATAACATCTTACAGTAGTCTACTTTGAGATCTGCTACAGACTTAGTATAGGGAAATTGGTTTATATCAAAATATTAGATTAACCTGATAATACACAAGCCTTACTTAATTTAGATGTTCCTGATAGAAAAAGACATAAGAAGTAAATGCCTACAAACTTATTTTGTAAGCAAATCCTATAAATTTGCCAAAATCCATTTTGTCTTCCGCTAGGGCTTTCAAAATGCGACTGTCTACATCTAGATACTATTATAAACTAAAAATCTATCACTGAAAGTGATAAAAATACCCCAGCCACCAACTTTGTTCGAAAAGCGTTTTTGTTGAATCAGGGGCCATAATTCAGAAATTGCCAATCAGATTTTCTTGAAATTTGGTCAAATCAGGGGCCATAACTCAGGAAGTATCAATCAGATTTTTGTGAAATTTGTGTCTGTCACATCTACAGGTCCTGATGCACACCTGTGCCAAATATGAAGCAAATCAGACTGTATTTGTAGAAGTTGTCCGCACAAGCATTTTTTGGTCAAATCAGGGGCCATAACTCAGAAAGTAATTGTCCAATGGTCGTGAAATTTGCGTCTTGCACATCTACAGGTCCTAATGCACACCTGTGCCAAGTATGAAGCAAATCCAACAGTTACTGTAGGAGGAGTTGCCCAGACAAGCATTTTTCGGCAAAATCAGGGGCCATAACTCAGAAAGTAATTGTCAATTTTTTGAGAAATTTATGTCTTGCACATCTACAGGTCTTAAGTACAGTTCTCTGTAAAAATCATGCAATCACTGCTACATGGGGGTCAACGGATTTTATTGATATTTGGTAGGTTGGTGTAATATGTCTCCAGTTTTGCAAAAATGTTGAAAAAAATTCAAAAATTCAATTTCGGTAACCATGGCAACGACTTTTATACGATTTTTTTCTTGAAAAATGGCATTTTTTCTATATTTTCAGCTTAAATAACTCCCTTCTGTAGCAAACTAATTAAGAAACAACTCTGAAATATTGTCATTTAACTATTGAACAATTATTTGGAATGATTTTAAGTCGAATTCACGCAAGCTTGTCAACATTTATTAAGGAATAAAAAGGGAGGTAATTCAAATTCAGACAAAAAGGAAGCTTTTTGGGTCAATTTTCAATTTTTATTTTCAAAAACAAAGGAAAGGAATAGATACAAGTTATTGGCATATATATAACATGTTCATGTACTTTACCGTTGTAGCATAAAAACAATTTCCAGGAAAAATCGAAATCAGAGATAATTAAGTCCAAAATGAGTAAATTTTCATTTTTTTACAAAAAATGACATTTTCAACCCAAAAAATCTAGTGAAACCCAAGCTAATATTATCAAGTCATTTACAAATATAAGAACCCAAAATGTCAGAGAATATTGCTATGTATGTACTTTTTTGTGCAATTTTTTCATTTTTTTACATTTTCCGATCATTAAAGGGAGATAATTCAATTTTTGAAAAATCCAGAGTCAATGATTTTTATACATTATTACACCATTTAATCTTCATAAATTTATTTTTTTGATTGATACACATAAAAATTAGTAAATATAACATCCTTAATTTCAAAGGGTCATATTTCTATTTGATTTTAAGTTTTGGTTACCATGGTAACAGATTCTATAAATTGAAAAAAGTGGTCAAATAGTCCATAAATTGACACCATTTTGGTCTGTCTTTCTTCCTCTTGCAAGAAATATTTGTTATTAAAATTCAATTTTTATAAAGAAATGGTTGCCAAGGAAACCACAAACAAATCTAATCACCAGTTTTTATGCTGCTTTTGTTATAGAAAATAACTATTTATCGACTGTTTTTCAGTGACAATTGTTCACTTCTATTAAAACCATGATGTCAATTAAAAATGCCTATCATATCTACAAGTTTATACCATATGTTACAATTTTAATATTAAATACATATAATGTTAGATCTAAAGTTTTGGTTACCATGGTAACAATTTTTATAAAATGAAAAGTGGTAAAATAGTTCATAAATTGACACCAAATTGGACTATATATCTCCATCTCGTAAGATTTTCTTTTCCTCAAAATTTGATCCATGTCAATAAATAATGCTGTAAAAATCTAAAAGCCAATTTTTAGACTTGACCAATACAAAAGCTGCTAATTTCACAAAAATACAGGCTATAAAGAATGGGGTTTTGTAAATAATGCATTGAAATTTTTTAGACAAAGGAGAAATTGTTCTATATATCAACATATATCTTCTTTTTTCTCATTTATCTCAGGCGTTTTGTATTAGAGATGCCAAAACAAGGTCTAGTTTGGGAAATGCATAGGGCAAGCTAACTTAATCTCAAGAGATACAAATAAGAGAAATTGGTGGCTTTTCCCAATGAAACATTTCATTTACTGTTCATCAAACCACATACTGTGGGAACTGATTGTATTGTCCCACTAAGGCAAATAAAAAATGAGTACCCACAACAATGACAATGTTGAGTTTCGGACTGACAGACAGACGGACGGACAGACAGAGGGACAGAACAACATAGGGTTTGGATTTGAAATGGCAAATTTAGAGTACCTTTTCCCTGCCCCCTTCCCTTATGTTCTACATAGACAACTCTTTTTTTCTGTTTTTAACCAAACATTGTTTTGGCTTTCTGGGTGGAAACCATTGTGGGAAATGAAACAATTGCTTGTCACAAGCAATCTCTTCATTTTCAACAATGCTTTACCAAAGCCCATATCTATCAGGGTGACAAAATGCACCATTAAAAATTTATGTGGGAATGGGTTAAACACAGATTTTTTTTTGAAGTTGCAATCACAATGATAAATCAAATTGTGCACAGTGTTCCATGACTCGGAGTGTTCCATTCTTTGTTAATTTTTTTGTTTGTTTTTTTTTTCTGAAATTTAGATTAGGGGATGACATAAATTTTATAAAGTATGAAGCATTAGGAACACAGCAGTCAAGATCTTATATATCTAAATCTAAAGAATACTTATCAAGATCAAGATTGATTTAAGGTATACAGCCCATCATTAGAAACGCCACCTTCTATCCATATGAAATGCATCAAATTGCACACATTTGTATAAGCACTTCACATAAGTTGATTCATCATGCCGGATTATGCTTAAAGAATAAAATAGTTTAGAAATATTATTTCACTCTATATTCATATGCAAGGTAGGTAATTTTGAACATTTTAGTCCAATATTTCCATTTGTATGCATTAATTCAAAACTCTAAACTGTTCAAAATGCTTATGAGATGTTACATATGTTTGTATTTGGAATGGAAAAGTCATGGGTGGATCTAGAGGGGGGGGGGGGTGTCCGAACCCCCCCTGGCATTGGCCGAAAATTGAATTTTGACTATATAAATTTAGTGTAACGTTACATATTTACTACATTTTAAGCCATAATTTAGGCTTGGACCCCCCCCTGGAAAAATTTTTGGGCTTGGACCCCCCCTGGAAAAAAATCCTGGATCCGCCCTTGGAAAAGTAACACAGTTTAAGAAATACCAACACTTTTCAAATTCGCCTCTGGCTCTTTGATGCTAATGTTGGGTCGCATACCTTAAAGAATGCCCATTTTTTCTGTCATTATTCTCTTTTCATTCAACGTTTTCAAAACATGTTCTTTTGGCACATCAAGTATCATTGTTTGAAAAAGGTACAACTTCACCTTTCTCAAACAACCCTTGTAGGGTTCTTTGAAGTAGAAGGATCTTTTTTGGACATTTTGACAAAAGACGACAAAGCTGACTACAATTATTTTATCCTTTGTTTACTATGTTTTCTTTATCAGAGGGCAGAAATACTATACAGTGTAGTTAACATTACATTGATATAGTTGTCTGCAACATCTTTCAATTTGGATCAGTCTTAATGTGGTCATCACAGAAAGAGTTATTCATATTTAAACCTTTTTGTGTGGCAAAGAATGGGCAAGAATACAAAGTATAACATAAGATATAACAAAATTAATCTGCTTTGTTGTATATACATGTATCAACATAAAGTCAAGATCAGTCCTCCTAGTAAAAAACAATTATAACTTGTCTATATTCAACACTGTAAGTCCAAAACTGCAACTTGGTGTACATCAGCGACTGAAAAATAGAGAAATTGCAATATTTTATCAACCCTTTCTCGAACAGAATACGGTAATTCTAAGGTGATCTAAAATTCAAAGGTGTGACAGACAACA
>CAVMGG010000299.1:2500-5000 GCA_963680895.1 Fragum sueziense
TTGATGAATTTTAAATCCTCTTCTTTTTCCAAAGTTTATTTTGCTTTTATCCCATACAAGTACCAACAACATCCTGGAAATTCTATATCAATATAAAAACAAGCCTGAAACAAAAATATTGCTGTTTCAACCATTTTGCAACCAAAAACATGCAAATATTTTACTTAATTCTATCATAAAAAACAAACCGTTTCATAAAAAAAAATCCATCACCGACAATCCGCATGCTCCGGTCGTTCGCCGTAACGTGTTAGTCCTATATGGCAGGGTCTATCGTTGGTCGGCCGGTGGAAATGGACGAACATTTTGTAACCATTTGTCCGGTCTGTTCGTTGTTCCCCATATTGATGATTTCCATCCTCTTCTCTCTCTGCTGATTTTAAAATTTTCTATTGAAAACAAAACATTCTACCTTATTTATCCTGTAAAAGTACCAACAACATACTTTAAAACATCAACAACTCCATTTCATACAAAATTGCTGTTTCGACAAATAAAATATGCACGTAATTTGTCGTTTCAATCAAATCGAAACCCGTCTTGAAGAGACGACGCCATTCAGTGCCTACGATATAGGGTTCGATTAACAGACCAACAGATAAGCGAGGTTGGCGGCATTCTAAATTGGGGAACGAATTCATTCCGCTATTTCGGACAAACGACAGCACTTTGCGGGCGTATTTCTTAAATCATTCAACTAGCGATTGGCTGATCAAAGCCGTAAACTTCATGAACACAGTACAACATTGACGATTTAAAACCGGTAGATCTAGTTCAATTTCGAAGAGACGAGTTACCACAATATAGGGTTGAATAAAAATTATCGGCTTGAAAAGCCATCACTCAATGTTATCTGTAGCTCTGGTGAATCATTATCTATTTTATAAGAACTTAAAAAAATAAATTCAACACACATCTTTCCTGCCGCGGATCCAGGATTGCTGTGAGGGGGGTGGGGCGAATCTAAAAATATAAGGGGGCGGGGGTTCGTTCTTGGATCAACCACTGCTTTCTTATCATTCTTCACAGTTCTGGGCTCTGTTTTTCATCCGCTGTTTTGCTTGAGTAGCGAAAACTCTGTGGGACGAATCGCAAAAATTGTTTTACAGCGATCGAGCAACATTCTTAACAGAACATCGTAAATGATTGGATGTAAAATGCATTTACAACATAAAAAACAAACCTTTTACGCTAATATTTCAGTATACAATCCAGATTTAACGAGAAAAACGCCTCTGCTTCGAAAGCGCGCCATTATTATCAACAAAGGGAGAACACTCGTACGGAAAGAATAGCTCACGTTCATGACCTGGCAGAGTTTATCTACAGATATGAATGGGCTGCTCTGCCGGGTCATTGATCGAAGCTATATATTTAGAAGCTTAGTTTCGCATTTCTTGCAAAAACGAGTCCCTTTTCATCGGTTGGATAGATTTAAAGAACCAGCATCATTCCAGATCTTCAAATCTGTAGCCAAAACTCACCATTTCTAAGTATTCAATTTTTTCACCATGGCCCGCCCACGCATTATTGCCGAAACTACCATGACGTCACAAAAACGGAGTTCAGAAGAAATCGCTTCCCAACGTAAAAATTGCTAAAGTAGTGAGGGTCCCCCCCCCCATTTTTTTGGTATTAATGTATTCCCGAACGGCAACAATTTAGATATGATGGTATCAGTAGTATATGTAGACTGTAGACAAATGTGTTGTTTAATATCAGTGCCTGCCATTTTATCAGGCTAAAATCGTTCTACAGCCACCCTGATTTTCAAAATGTTCTCGGGGTAAGCCACACGAATACACCCCCGTGCCTGTGGTGTTGCGGTGTTCCTGTGTGCGTATAATAAAAAAAAATCCTGACTACGCCCATGCAGAAAATATTGAGACAAAAGGAGAAACTGCTGGTTCCGTAAAATGTTCCAAAGTTACTAACTCTAATCTTTTCTATTCATGTTTCAAATTTTGCGGGAGATTGATCACAAACATTTTTATTTCTTATAATATTTCATAACATCTTGATTTAAGGTTTTAAAAACTCTGCGTTTTTAAATGTGCTGCGACGTTGAAATCGCCGAAACAGGTTCGGATACGTAACTACGCTGCTCTTAAAAATCCGATTTTTATGAATCTTAAATTTGCCACTGTTACGACCCAAGGGTAACAAGAACTAAGAAGCCAGCAACAAACTTTACAATGAACAATTTTTATTAACAATGATTACAAAGTTATGTTTTAAAAGAAGATAAAAGATGCACTACCTTAATTGTATGTAAATTCCAGAGTCCTAAATTTTAATCCAGTTTAATCCACAATGAATAGTTGCACCACTTGAAGTATGAAACACACTTATAGTAATTTAATAATCCCCTTTTAGTCTGACAATTTTATATGAATTAGTAAGAACTAGTGACCAAATCAAAACTAATGAACAAAGAAAACTAATGAACTATGTGTGATTTAGTCTATCATATATATGCTATTAGGGAATATTCCAGAAG
>CAVMGG010000299.1:12500-17500 GCA_963680895.1 Fragum sueziense
CACAACAACAACAACAACAACAACAACAACAACAATAACAACAACAACAACAACAACAATCCTTTTATCATGACTACAAGAACAGTAACAATTATCACTATCACATCACATATATCACCATCACAATAACATCACCATTACCACAATAGCAATAACAACAACAACAACAACCCTATTATCATGACTACAACAAAAGTAACAATTATCAATATCACATCACATATTTCACCATCACAATTGACACCACAACAACAATAACAACAACAACAACAACAACAACCCTATTATCATGACTACAACAACAGTAACAATTATCACTATCACATCACATATATCATCATCACAACAACATCACCATTACCACAATAGCAGCAGCAACAACAACAACCCAAATATCATGACTACATCAACTTTAACAATTATCAATATCACATCACATATATCACCATCACAACAACATCATCATTACCACAAGAGCAACAACAACAATAACAACAACACTATTCTCATGACTACAACAACAGTCACAATTATCACTATCACATCACATATTTCACCATCACAATTGACACCACAACAACAACAATAATAACAACAACACTATTATCATGACTACAACAACAGTAAAAATTATCACTATCACATCACATATATCACCATCACAATAACATCACCATTACCACAATAGCAACAACAACAACAACATCAACCCTATTATCATGACTACATCAACTTTAACAATTATCAATATCACATCACATATATCATCATCACAACAACATCATCATTATCACAAGAGCAACAACAACAATAACAACAACACTATTATCACGACTACAACAACAGTCACAATTATCACTATCTCATCACATATATCACCATCACAACAACATTATCACAAAAGCAACAACAACAGCAACAACAATAACAACAACACTATTATCACGACTACAACAACAGTCACAATTATCACTATATCATCACATATATCACCATCACAATAACATCATCATAACCCCAATAACAACATCAACAACAACAACAACAATATTATCACGACTATAACAACAACAACATTATCAACAACAACATTAACAACAACAACAACTCTTATCACCAACCATCACAAATCATTACCAGTATCACTGCCTGTATAATAACAACAACAACAAGGTCCTCACCACAGCAACACTATTTTCACAAAAAGAACACTATCACAATTAACACTACCACATTATATTCAACACTATCACAAAAACATGCCTATTACCACTTACTGCATCAAAACAACAGCATTAAAATCAGCATAACAACACTATAATCACCATCAAAACATCACATTCATCATTATCACCACTTTTAGCAAAACAATAACAACAACAACCCTATTATCATGACTACAACAAAAGTAACAATTATCAATATCACATCACATATTTCACCATCACAATTGACACCACAACAACAATAACAACAACAACAACAACAACAACAACAACAACAACCCTATTATCATGACTACAACAACAGTAACAATTATCACTATCACATCACATATATCATCATCACAACAACATCACCATTACCACAATAGCAGCAGCAACAACAACAACCCAAATATCATGACTACATCAACTTTAACAATTATCACTATCACATCACATATATCACCATCACAATAACATCACCATTACCACAAGAGCAACAACAACAATAACAACAACACTATTATCATGACTACAACAACAGTCACAATTATCACTATCACATCACATATTTCACCATCACAATTGACACCACAACAATAACAATAACAACAACACTATTATCATGACTACAACAACAGTAAAAATTATCACTATCACATCACATATATCACCATCACAATAACATCACCATTACCACAATAGCAACAACAACAACAACATCAACCCTATTATCATGACTACATCAACTTTAACAATTATCAATATCACATCACATATATCATCATCACAACAACATCGTCATTATCACAAGAGCAACAACAACAATAACAACAACACTATTATCACGACTACAACAACAGTCACAATTATCACTATCTCATCACATATATCACCATCACAACAACATTATCACAAAAGCAACAACAACAGCAACAACAATAACAACAACACTATTATCACGACTACAACAACAGTCACAATTATCACTATATCATCACATATATCACCATCACAATAACATCATCATAACCCCAATAACAACAACAACATTATCACGACTATAACAACAACAACATTATCAACAACAACATTAACAACAACAACAACTCTTATCACCAACCATCACAAATCATTACCAGTATCACTGCCTGTATAATAACAACAACAACAAGGTCCTCACCACAGCAACACTATTTTCACAAAAAGAACACTATCACAATTAACACTACCACATTATATTCAACACTATCACAAAAACATGCCTATTACCACTTACTGCATCAAAACAACAGCATTAAAATCAGCATAACAACACTATAATCATAATCACCATCAAAACATCACATTCATCATTATCACCACTTATAGCAAAACAACAACAACAACAACAACAACAACAACAACAACAACAATAATAATAATAATAATAATAATAATAATAATAATAATAATAATAATAATAATAATAATAATAATAATAATAATAATAATGACATTTTCACAACAACAACACCACCACCACCACCAACAACAACAACAACAACAACATCTCAACCTGTATAACAACAAAAACATAATTACCATACAATAACTTTTTTATTACCACCACAACAACAATGTCACAATAATCCTCGATGATCCTCGATGGAGCGCGTCTGACGAGCTATTAACCTTTTGTCTTGTTGGTGTGTTCTTCTTTTGTGATTTAAATCCTTTTCTTTTTCCGGTGTTTATTCTTCATCTAGATTATAATATCCTTTACAAGTACCAACAACATACTGGAACTGTACAATGGTGACGTGCGATGATTCATTGATGTTTTAATCTGACTAACAAAGCTGTTCACGATCGATAGAGTCAGGTTTTGGTATATAATCTGCCTCCACCGACCGTTTGCCGTTTTGCGTCAGTTTTTTACAGCGGGTAATGTCGTTGATTTTCGGTGGAGACGAGGTGCTCTAAACTTTTTCTCTTGTTGACATGTCTCTTCTTCTTTGATGAATTTTAAATCCTCTTCTTTTTCCAAAGTTTATTTTGCTTTTATCCCATACAAGTACCAACAACATCCTGGAAATTCTATATCAATATAAAAACAAGCCTGAAACAAAAATATTGCTGTTTCAACCATTTTGCAACCAAAAACATGCAAATATTTTACTTAATTCTATCATAAAAAACAAACCGTTTCATAAAAAAAAATCCATCACCGACAATCCGCATGCTCCGGTCGTTCGCCGTAACGTGTTAGTCCTATATGGCAGGGTCTATCGTTGGTCGGCCGGTGGAAATGGACGAACATTTTGTAACCATTTGTCCGGTCTGTTCGTTGTTCCCCATATTGATGATTTCCATCCTCTTCTCTCTCTGCTGATTTTAAAATTTTCTATTGAAAACAAAACATTCTACCTTATTTATCCTGTAAAAGTACCAACAACATACTTTAAAACATCAACAACTCCATTTCATACAAAATTGCTGTTTCGACAAATAAAATATGCACGTAATTTGTCGTTTCAATCAAATCGAAACCCGTCTTGAAGAGACGACGCCATTCAGTGCCTACGATATAGGGTTCGATTAACAGACCAACAGATAAGCGAGGTTGGCGGCATTCTAAATTGGGGAACGAATTCATTCCGCTATTTCGGACAAACGACAGCACTTTGCGGGCGTATTTTTTAAATCATTCAACTAGCGATTGGCTGATCAAAGCCGTAAACTTCATGAACACAGTACAACATTGACGATTTAAAACCGGTAGATCTAGTTCAATTTCGAAGAGACGAGTTACCACAATATAGGGTTGAATAAAAATTATCGGCTTGAAAAGCCATCACTCAATGTTATCTGTAGCTCTGGTGAATCATTATCTATTTTATAAGAACTTAAAAAAATAAATTCAACACACATCTTTCCTGCCGCGGATCCAGGATTGCTGTGAGGGGGGTGGGGCGAATCTAAAAATATAAGGGGGCGGGGGTTCGTTCTTGGATCAACCACTGCTTTCTTATCATTCTTCACAGTTCTGGGCTCTGTTTTTCATCCGCTGTTTTGCTTGAGTAGCGAAAACTCTGTGGGACGAATCGCAAAAATTGTTTTACAGCGATCGAGCAACATTCTTAACAGAACATCGTAAATGATTGGATGTAAAATGCATTTACAACATAAAAAACAAACCTTTTACGCTAATATTTCAGTATACAATCCAGATTTAACGAGAAAAACGCCTCTGCTTCGAAAGCGCGCCATTATTATCAACAAAGGGAGAACACTCGTACGGAAAGAATAGCTCACGTTCATGACCTGGCAGAGTTTATCTACAGATATGAATGGGCTGCTCTGCCGGGTCATTGATCGAAGCTATATATTTAGAAGCTTAGTTTCGCATTTCTTGCAAAAACGAGTCCCTTTTCATCGGTTGGATAGATTTAAAGAACCAGCATCATTCCAGATCTTCAAATCTGTAGCCAAAACTCACCATTTCTAAGTATTCAATTTTTTCACCATGGCCCGCCCACGCATTATTGCCGAAACTACCATGACGTCACAAAAACGGAGTTCAGAAGAAATCGCTTCCCAACGTAAAAATTGCTAAAGTAGTGAGGGTCCCCCCCCCCATTTTTTTGGTATTAATGTATTCCCGAACGGCAACAATTTAGATATGATGGTATCAGTAGTATATGTAGACTGTAGACAAATGTGTTGTTTAATATCAGTGCCTGCCATTTTATCAGGCTAAAATCGTTCTACAGCCACCCTGATTTTCAAAATGTTCTCGGGGTAAGCCACACG
>CAVMGG010000299.1:22500-32500 GCA_963680895.1 Fragum sueziense
ATCACAACAACATCATCATTACCACAAGAGCAACAACAACAATAACAACAACACTATTATCATGACTACAACAACAGTCACAATTATCACTATCACATCACATATTTCACCATCACAATTGACACCACAACAATAACAATAACAACAACACTATTATCATGACTACAACAACAGTAAAAATTATCACTATCACATCACATATATCACCATCACAATAACATCACCATTACCACAATAGCAACAACAACAACAACAACATCAACCCTATTATCATGACTACATCAACAATAACAATTATCACTTTCACATCACATATATGTCACCATCACAATAACATCACCATTATCACAACAACAACAACAACAACAACAACAACAACAACAACAACAACAACAATAACAACAACAACAACAACAACAACAACAATCCTTTTATCATGACTACAAGAACAGTAACAATTATCACTATCACATCACATATATCACCATCACAATAACATCACCATTACCACAATAGCAATAACAACAACAACAACAACCCTATTATCATGACTACAACAAAAGTAACAATTATCAATATCACATCACATATTTCACCATCACAATTGACACCACAACAACAATAACAACAACAACAACAACAACAACAACAACAACCCTATTATCATGACTACAACAACAGTAACAATTATCACTATCACATCACATATATCATCATCACAACAACATCACCATTACCACAATAGCAGCAGCAACAACAACAACCCAAATATCATGACTACATCAACTTTAACAATTATCAATATCACATCACATATATCACCATCACAACAACATCATCATTACCACAAGAGCAACAACAACAATAACAACAACACTATTATCATGACTACAACAACAGTCACAATTATCACTATCACATCACATATTTCACCATCACAATTGACACCACAACAATAACAATAACAACAACACTATTATCATGACTACAACAACAGTAAAAATTATCACTATCACATCACATATATCACCATCACAATAACATCACCATTACCACAATAGCAACAACAACAACAACAACATCAACCCTATTATCATGACTACATCAACAATAACAATTATCACTTTCACATCACATATATGTCACCATCACAATAACATCACCATTATCACAACAACAACAACAACAACAACAACAACAACAACAATAACAACAACAACAACAACAATCCTTTTATCATGACTACAAGAACAGTAACAATTATCACTATCACATCACATATATCACCATCACAATAACATCACCATTACCACAATAGCAATAACAACAACAACAACAACCCTATTATCATGACTACAACAAAAGTAACAATTATCAATATCACATCACATATTTCACCATCACAATTGACACCACAACAACAATAACAACAACAACAACAACAACAACAACAACAACAACAACCCTATTATCATGACTACAACAACAGTAACAATTATCACTATCACATCACATATATCATCATCACAACAACATCACCATTACCACAATAGCAGCAGCAACAACAACAACCCAAATATCATGACTACATCAACTTTAACAATTATCAATATCACATCACATATATCACCATCACAACAACATCATCATTACCACAAGAGCAACAACAACAATAACAACAACACTATTCTCATGACTACAACAACAGTCACAATTATCACTATCACATCACATATTTCACCATCACAATTGACACCACAACAACAACAATAATAACAACAACACTATTATCATGACTACAACAACAGTAAAAATTATCACTATCACATCACATATATCACCATCACAATAACATCACCATTACCACAATAGCAACAACAACAACAACATCAACCCTATTATCATGACTACATCAACTTTAACAATTATCAATATCACATCACATATATCATCATCACAACAACATCATCATTATCACAAGAGCAACAACAACAATAACAACAACACTATTATCACGACTACAACAACAGTCACAATTATCACTATCTCATCACATATATCACCATCACAACAACATTATCACAAAAGCAACAACAACAGCAACAACAATAACAACAACACTATTATCACGACTACAACAACAGTCACAATTATCACTATATCATCACATATATCACCATCACAATAACATCATCATAACCCCAATAACAACATCAACAACAACAACAACAATATTATCACGACTATAACAACAACAACATTATCAACAACAACATTAACAACAACAACAACTCTTATCACCAACCATCACAAATCATTACCAGTATCACTGCCTGTATAATAACAACAACAACAAGGTCCTCACCACAGCAACACTATTTTCACAAAAAGAACACTATCACAATTAACACTACCACATTATATTCAACACTATCACAAAAACATGCCTATTACCACTTACTGCATCAAAACAACAGCATTAAAATCAGCATAACAACACTATAATCACCATCAAAACATCACATTCATCATTATCACCACTTTTAGCAAAACAATAACAACAACAACCCTATTATCATGACTACAACAAAAGTAACAATTATCAATATCACATCACATATTTCACCATCACAATTGACACCACAACAACAATAACAACAACAACAACAACAACAACAACCCTATTATCATGACTACAACAACAGTAACAATTATCACTATCACATCACATATATCATCATCACAACAACATCACCATTACCACAATAGCAGCAGCAACAACAACAACCCAAATATCATGACTACATCAACTTTAACAATTATCAATATCACATCACATATATCACCATCACAACAACATCATCATTACCACAAGAGCAACAACAACAATAACAACAACACTATTCTCATGACTACAACAACAGTCACAATTATCACTATCACATCACATATTTCACCATCACAATTGACACCACAACAATAACAATAACAACAACACTATTATCATGACTACAACAACAGTAAAAATTATCACTATCACATCACATATATCACCATCACAATAACATCACCATTACCACAATAGCAACAACAACAACAACAACATCAACCCTATTATCATGACTACATCAACAATAACAATTATCACTTTCACATCACATATATGTCACCATCACAATAACATCACCATTATCACAACAACAACAACAACAACAACAACAACAACAACAACAATAACAACAACAACAACAACAATCCTTTTATCATGACTACAAGAACAGTAACAATTATCACTATCACATCACATATATCACCATCACAATAACATCACCATTACCACAATAGCAATAACAACAACAACAACAACCCTATTATCATGACTACAACAAAAGTAACAATTATCAATATCACATCACATATTTCACCATCACAATTGACACCACAACAACAATAACAACAACAACAACAACAACAACAACCCTATTATCATGACTACAACAACAGTAACAATTATCACTATCACATCACATATATCATCATCACAACAACATCACCATTACCACAATAGCAGCAGCAACAACAACAACCCAAATATCATGACTACATCAACTTTAACAATTATCAATATCACATCACATATATCACCATCACAACAACATCATCATTACCACAAGAGCAACAACAACAATAACAACAACACTATTCTCATGACTACAACAACAGTCACAATTATCACTATCACATCACATATTTCACCATCACAATTGACACCACAACAACAACAATAATAACAACAACACTATTATCATGACTACAACAACAGTAAAAATTATCACTATCACATCACATATATCACCATCACAATAACATCACCATTACCACAATAGCAACAACAACAACAACATCAACCCTATTATCATGACTACATCAACTTTAACAATTATCAATATCACATCACATATATCATCATCACAACAACATCATCATTATCACAAGAGCAACAACAACAATAACAACAACACTATTATCACGACTACAACAACAGTCACAATTATCACTATCTCATCACATATATCACCATCACAACAACATTATCACAAAAGCAACAACAACAGCAACAACAATAACAACAACACTATTATCACGACTACAACAACAGTCACAATTATCACTATATCATCACATATATCACCATCACAATAACATCATCATAACCCCAATAACAACATCAACAACAACAACAACAATATTATCACGACTATAACAACAACAACATTATCAACAACAACATTAACAACAACAACAACTCTTATCACCAACCATCACAAATCATTACCAGTATCACTGCCTGTATAATAACAACAACAACAAGGTCCTCACCACAGCAACACTATTTTCACAAAAAGAACACTATCACAATTAACACTACCACATTATATTCAACACTATCACAAAAACATGCCTATTACCACTTACTGCATCAAAACAACAGCATTAAAATCAGCATAACAACACTATAATCACCATCAAAACATCACATTCATCATTATCACCACTTTTAGCAAAACAATAACAACAACAACCCTATTATCATGACTACAACAAAAGTAACAATTATCAATATCACATCACATATTTCACCATCACAATTGACACCACAACAACAATAACAACAACAACAACAACAACAACAACAACCCTATTATCATGACTACAACAACAGTAACAATTATCACTATCACATCACATATATCATCATCACAACAACATCACCATTACCACAATAGCAGCAGCAACAACAACAACCCAAATATCATGACTACATCAACTTTAACAATTATCACTATCACATCACATATATCACCATCACAATAACATCACCATTACCACAAGAGCAACAACAACAATAACAACAACACTATTATCATGACTACAACAACAGTCACAATTATCACTATCACATCACATATTTCACCATCACAATTGACACCACAACAATAACAATAACAACAACACTATTATCATGACTACAACAACAGTAAAAATTATCACTATCACATCACATATATCACCATCACAATAACATCACCATTACCACAATAGCAACAACAACAACAACATCAACCCTATTATCATGACTACATCAACTTTAACAATTATCAATATCACATCACATATATCATCATCACAACAACATCGTCATTATCACAAGAGCAACAACAACAATAACAACAACACTATTATCACGACTACAACAACAGTCACAATTATCACTATCTCATCACATATATCACCATCACAACAACATTATCACAAAAGCAACAACAACAGCAACAACAATAACAACAACACTATTATCACGACTACAACAACAGTCACAATTATCACTATATCATCACATATATCACCATCACAATAACATCATCATAACCCCAATAACAACAACAATATTATCACGACTATAACAACAACAACATTATCAACAACAACATTAACAACAACAACAACTCTTATCACCAACCATCACAAATCATTACCAGTATCACTGCCTGTATAATAACAACAACAACAAGGTCCTCACCACAGCAACACTATTTTCACAAAAAGAACACTATCACAATTAACACTACCACATTATATTCAACACTATCACAAAAACATGCCTATTACCACTATCAAAACAACAGCATTAAAATCAGCATAACAACACTATAATCACCATCAAAACATCACATTCATCATTATCACCACTTTTAGCAAAACAATAACAACAACAACCCTATTATCATGACTACAACAAAAGTAACAATTATCAATATCACATCACATATTTCACCATCACAATTGACACCACAACAAAAATAACAACAACAACAACAACAACAACAACCCTATTATCATGACTACAACAACAGTAACAATTATCACTATCACATCACATATATCATCATCACAACAACATCACCATTACCACAATAGCAGCAGCAACAACAACAACCCAAATATCATGACTACATCAACTTTAACAATTATCACTATCACATCACATATATCACCATCACAACAACATCACCATTACCACAAGAGCAACAACAACAATAACAACAACACTATTATCATGACTACAACAACAGTCACAATTATCACTATCACATCACATATTTCACCATCACAATTGACACCACAACAATAACAATAACAACAACACTATTATCATGACTACAACAACAGTAAAAATTATCACTATCACATCACATATATCACCATCACAATAACATCACCATTACCACAATAGCAACAACAACAACAACAACATCAACCCTATTATCATGACTACATCAACAATAACAATTATCACTTTCACATCACATATATGTCACCATCACAATAACATCACCATTATCACAACAACAACAACAACAACAACAACAACAACAACAACAACAATAACAACAACAACAACAACAATCCTTTTATCATGACTACAAGAACAGTAACAATTATCACTATCACATCACATATATCACCATCACAATAACATCACCATTACCACAATAGCAATAACAACAACAACAACAACCCTATTATCATGACTACAACAAAAGTAACAATTATCAATATCACATCACATATTTCACCATCACAATTGACACCACAACAACAATAACAACAACAACAACAACAACAACAACAACCCTATTATCATGACTACAACAACAGTAACAATTATCACTATCACATCACATATATCATCATCACAACAACATCACCATTACCACAATAGCAGCAGCAACAACAACAACCCAAATATCATGACTACATCAACTTTAACAATTATCAATATCACATCACATATATCACCATCACAACAACATCATCATTACCACAAGAGCAACAACAACAATAACAACAACACTATTCTCATGACTACAACAACAGTCACAATTATCACTATCACATCACATATTTCACCATCACAATTGACACCACAACAACAACAATAATAACAACAACACTATTATCATGACTACAACAACAGTAAAAATTATCACTATCACATCACATATATCACCATCACAATAACATCACCATTACCACAATAGCAACAACAACAACAACATCAACCCTATTATCATGACTACATCAACTTTAACAATTATCAATATCACATCACATATATCATCATCACAACAACATCATCATTATCACAAGAGCAACAACAACAATAACAACAACACTATTATCACGACTACAACAACAGTCACAATTATCACTATCTCATCACATATATCACCATCACAACAACATTATCACAAAAGCAACAACAACAGCAACAACAATAACAACAACACTATTATCACGACTACAACAACAGTCACAATTATCACTATATCATCACATATATCACCATCACAATAACATCATCATAACCCCAATAACAACATCAACAACAACAACAACAATATTATCACGACTATAACAACAACAACATTATCAACAACAACATTAACAACAACAACAACTCTTATCACCAACCATCACAAATCATTACCAGTATCACTGCCTGTATAATAACAACAACAACAAGGTCCTCACCACAGCAACACTATTTTCACAAAAAGAACACTATCACAATTAACACTACCACATTATATTCAACACTATCACAAAAACATGCCTATTACCACTTACTGCATCAAAACAACAGCATTAAAATCAGCATAACAACACTATAATCACCATCAAAACATCACATTCATCATTATCACCACTTTTAGCAAAACAATAACAACAACAACCCTATTATCATGACTACAACAAAAGTAACAATTATCAATATCACATCACATATTTCACCATCACAATTGACACCACAACAACAATAACAACAACAACAACAACAACAACAACCCTATTATCATGACTACAACAACAGTAACAATTATCACTATCACATCACATATATCATCATCACAACAACATCACCATTACCACAATAGCAGCAGCAACAACAACAACCCAAATATCATGACTACATCAACTTTAACAATTATCACTATCACATCACATATATCACCATCACAATAACATCACCATTACCACAAGAGCAACAACAACAATAACAACAACACTATTATCATGACTACAACAACAGTCACAATTATCACTATCACATCACATATTTCACCATCACAATTGACACCACAACAATAACAATAACAACAACACTATTATCATGACTACAACAACAGTAAAAATTATCACTATCACATCACATATATCACCATCACAATAACATCACCATTACCACAATAGCAACAACAACAACAACATCAACCCTATTATCATGACTACATCAACTTTAACAATTATCAATATCACATCACATATATCATCATCACAACAACATCGTCATTATCACAAGAGCAACAACAACAATAACAACAACACTATTATCACGACTACAACAACAGTCACAATTATCACTATCTCATCACATATATCACCATCACAACAACATTATCACAAAAGCAACAACAACAGCAACAACAATAACAACAACACTATTATCACGACTACAACAACAGTCACAATTATCACTATATCATCACATATATCACCATCACAATAACATCATCATAACCCCAATAACAACAACAACATTATCACGACTATAACAACAACAACATTATCAACAACAACATTAACAACAACAACAACTCTTATCACCAACCATCACAAATCATTACCAGTATCACTGCCTGTATAATAACAACAACAACAAGGTCCTCACCACAGCAACACTATTTTCACAAAAAGAACACTATCACAATTAACACTACCACATTATATTCAACACTATCACAAAAACATGCCTATTACCACTTACTGCATCAAAACAACAGCATTAAAATCAGCATAACAACACTATAATCATAATCACCATCAAAACATCACATTCATCATTATCACCACTTATAGCAAAACAACAACAACAACAACAACAACAACAACAACAACAACAATAATAATAATAATAATAATAATAATAATAATAATAATAATAATAATAATAATAATAATAATAATAATAATAATGACATTTTCACAACAACAACACCACCACCACCACCAACAACAACAACAACAACAACATCTCAACCTGTATAACAACAAAAACATAATTACCATACAATAACTTTTTTATTACCACCACAACAACAATGTCACAATAATCCTCGATGATCCTCGATGGAGCGCGTCTGACGAGCTATTAACCTTTTGTCTTGTTGGTGTGTTCTTCTTTTGTGATTTAAATCCTTTTCTTTTTCCGGTGTTTATTCTTCATCTAGATTATAATATCCTTTACAAGTACCAACAACATACTGGAACTGTACAATGGTGACGTGCGATGATTCATTGATGTTTTAATCTGACTAACAAAGCTGTTCACGATCGATAGAGTCAGGTTTTGGTATATAATCTGCCTCCACCGACCGTTTGCCGTTTTGCGTCAGTTTTTTACAGCGGGTAATGTCGTTGATTTTCGGTGGAGACGAGGTGCTCTAAACTTTTTCTCTTGTTGACATGTCTCTTCTTCTTTGATGAATTTTAAATCCTCTTCTTTTTCCAAAGTTTATTTTGCTTTTATCCCATACAAGTACCAACAACATCCTGGAAATTCTATATCAATATAAAAACAAGCCTGAAACAAAAATATTGCTGTTTCAACCATTTTGCAACCAAAAACATGCAAATATTTTACTTAATTCTATCATAAAAAACAAACCGTTTCATAAAAAAAAATCCATCACCGACAATCCGCATGCTCCGGTCGTTCGCCGTAACGTGTTAGTCCTATATGGCAGGGTCTATCGTTGGTCGGCCGGTGGAAATGGACGAACATTTTGTAACCATTTGTCCGGTCTGTTCGTTGTTCCCCATATTGATGATTTCCATCCTCTTCTCTCTCTGCTGATTTTAAAATTTTCTATTGAAA
>CAVMGG010000299.1:37500-42500 GCA_963680895.1 Fragum sueziense
ACAACAATAACAACAACAACAACAACAACAACCCTATTATCATGACTACAACAACAGTAACAATTATCACTATCACATCACATATATCATCATCACAACAACATCACCATTACCACAATAGCAGCAGCAACAACAACAACCCAAATATCATGACTACATCAACTTTAACAATTATCAATATCACATCACATATATCACCATCACAACAACATCATCATTACCACAAGAGCAACAACAACAATAACAACAACACTATTCTCATGACTACAACAACAGTCACAATTATCACTATCACATCACATATTTCACCATCACAATTGACACCACAACAACAACAATAACAACAACACTATTATCATGACTACAACAACAGTAAAAATTATCACTATCACATCACATATATCACCATCACAATAACATCACCATTACCACAATAGCAACAACAACAACAACATCAACCCTATTATCATGACTACATCAACTTTAACAATTATCAATATCACATCACATATATCATCATCACAACAACATCATCATTATCACAAGAGCAACAACAACAATAACAACAACACTATTATCACGACTACAACAACAGTCACAATTATCACTATCTCATCACATATATCACCATCACAACAACATTATCACAAAAGCAACAACAACAGCAACAACAATAACAACAACACTATTATCACGACTACAACAACAGTCACAATTATCACTATATCATCACATATATCACCATCACAATAACATCATCATAACCCCAATAACAACATCAACAACAACAACAACAATATTATCACGACTATAACAACAACAACATTATCAACAACAACATTAACAACAACAACAACTCTTATCACCAACCATCACAAATCATTACCAGTATCACTGCCTGTATAATAACAACAACAACAAGGTCCTCACCACAGCAACACTATTTTCACAAAAAGAACACTATCACAATTAACACTACCACATTATATTCAACACTATCACAAAAACATGCCTATTACCACTTACTGCATCAAAACAACAGCATTAAAATCAGCATAACAACACTATAAACACCATCAAAACATCACATTCATCATTATCACCACTTTTAGCAAAACAATAACAACAACAACCCTATTATCATGACTACAACAAAAGTAACAATTATCAATATCACATCACATATTTCACCATCACAATTGACACCACAACAACAATAACAACAACAACAACAACAACAACAACCCTATTATCATGACTACAACAACAGTAACAATTATCACTATCACATCACATATATCATCATCACAACAACATCACCATTACCACAATAGCAGCAGCAACAACAACAACCCAAATATCATGACTACATCAACTTTAACAATTATCAATATCACATCACATATATCACCATCACAACAACATCATCATTACCACAAGAGCAACAACAAC
Organism: Fragum sueziense; assembly: GCA_963680895.1. Taxonomy (NCBI): domain Eukaryota; kingdom Metazoa; phylum Mollusca; class Bivalvia; order Cardiida; family Cardiidae; genus Fragum; species Fragum sueziense. The sequence continues at coordinate 38,953 of CAVMGG010000299.1, forward strand.
AATAACAACAACACTATTATCATGACTACAACAACAGTCACAATTATCACTATCACATCACATATTTCACCATCACAATTGACACCACAACAATAACAATAACAACAACACTATTATCATGACTACAACAACAGTAAAAATTATCACTATCACATCACATATATCACCATCACAATAACATCACCATTACCACAATAGCAACAACAACAACAACAACATCAACCCTATTATCATGACTACATCAACAATAACAATTATCACTTTCACATCACATATATGTCACCATCACAATAACATCACCATTATCACAACAACAACAACAACAACAACAACAACAACAACAACAACAACAACAACAATAACAACAACAACAACAACAATCCTTTTATCATGACTACAAGAACAGTAACAATTATCACTATCACATCACATATATCACCATCACAATAACATCACCATTACCACAATAGCAATAACAACAACAACAACAACCCTATTATCATGACTACAACAAAAGTAACAATTATCAATATCACATCACATATTTCACCATCACAATTGACACCACAACAACAATAACAACAACAACAACAACAACAACAACAACCCTATTATCATGACTACAACAACAGTAACAATTATCACTATCACATCACATATATCATCATCACAACAACATCACCATTACCACAATAGCAGCAGCAACAACAACAACCCAAATATCATGACTACATCAACTTTAACAATTATCAATATCACATCACATATATCACCATCACAACAACATCATCATTACCACAAGAGCAACAACAACAATAACAACAACACTATTCTCATGACTACAACAACAGTCACAATTATCACTATCACATCACATATTTCACCATCACAATTGACACCACAACAACAACAATAATAACAACAACACTATTATCATGACTACAACAACAGTAAAAATTATCACTATCACATCACATATATCACCATCACAATAACATCACCATTACCACAATAGCAACAACAACAACAACATCAACCCTATTATCATGACTACATCAACTTTAACAATTATCAATATCACATCACATATATCATCATCACAACAACATCATCATTATCACAAGAGCAACAACAACAATAACAACAACACTATTATCACGACTACAACAACAGTCACAATTATCACTATCTCATCACATATATCACCATCACAACAACATTATCACAAAAGCAACAACAACAGCAACAACAATAACAACAACACTATTATCACGACTACAACAACAGTCACAATTATCACTATATCATCACATATATCACCATCACAATAACATCATCATAACCCCAATAACAACATCAACAACAACAACAACAATATTATCACGACTATAACAACAACAACATTATCAACAACAACATTAACAACAACAACAACTCTTATCACCAACCATCACAAATCATTACCAGTATCACTGCCTGTATAATAACAACAACAACAAGGTCCTCACCACAGCAACACTATTTTCACAAAAAGAACACTATCACAATTAACACTACCACATTATATTCAACACTATCACAAAAACATGCCTATTACCACTTACTGCATCAAAACAACAGCATTAAAATCAGCATAACAACACTATAATCACCATCAAAACATCACATTCATCATTATCACCACTTTTAGCAAAACAATAACAACAACAACCCTATTATCATGACTACAACAAAAGTAACAATTATCAATATCACATCACATATTTCACCATCACAATTGACACCACAACAACAATAACAACAACAACAACAACAACAACAACCCTATTATCATGACTACAACAACAGTAACAATTATCACTATCACATCACATATATCATCATCACAACAACATCACCATTACCACAATAGCAGCAGCAACAACAACAACCCAAATATCATGACTACATCAACTTTAACAATTATCAATATCACATCACATATATCACCATCACAACAACATCATCATTACCACAAGAGCAACAACAACAATAACAACAACACTATTATCATGACTACAACAACAGTCACAATTATCACTATCACATCACATATTTCACCATCACAATTGACACCACAACAATAACAATAACAACAACACTATTATCATGACTACAACAACAGTAAAAATTATCACTATCACATCACATATATCACCATCACAATAACATCACCATTACCACAATAGCAACAACAACAACAACAACATCAACCCTATTATCATGACTACATCAACAATAACAATTATCACTTTCACATCACATATATGTCACCATCACAATAACATCACCATTATCACAACAACAACAACAACAACAACAACAACAATAACAACAACAACAACAACAATCCTTTTATCATGACTACAAGAACAGTAACAATTATCACTATCACATCACATATATCACCATCACAATAACATCACCATTACCACAATAGCAATAACAACAACAACAACAACCCTATTATCATGACTACAACAAAAGTAACAATTATCAATATCACATCACATATTTCACCATCACAATTGACACCACAACAACAATAACAACAACAACAACAACAACAACCCTATTATCATGACTACAACAACAGTAACAATTATCACTATCACATCACATATATCATCATCACAACAACATCACCATTACCACAATAGCAGCAGCAACAACAACAACCCAAATATCATGACTACATCAACTTTAACAATTATCAATATCACATCACATATATCACCATCACAACAACATCATCATTACCACAAGAGCAACAACAACAATAACAACAACACTATTCTCATGACTACAACAACAGTCACAATTATCACTATCACATCACATATTTCACCATCACAATTGACACCACAACAACAACAATAATAACAACAACACTATTATCATGACTACAACAACAGTAAAAATTATCACTATCACATCACATATATCACCATCACAATAACATCACCATTACCACAATAGCAACAACAACAACAACATCAACCCTATTATCATGACTACATCAACTTTAACAATTATCAATATCACATCACATATATCATCATCACAACAACATCATCATTATCACAAGAGCAACAACAACAATAACAACAACACTATTATCACGACTACAACAACAGTCACAATTATCACTATCTCATCACATATATCACCATCACAACAACATTATCACAAAAGCAACAACAACAGCAACAACAATAACAACAACACTATTATCACGACTACAACAACAGTCACAATTATCACTATATCATCACATATATCACCATCACAATAACATCATCATAACCCCAATAACAACATCAACAACAACAACAACAATATTATCACGACTATAACAACAACAACATTATCAACAACAACATTAACAACAACAACAACTCTTATCACCAACCATCACAAATCATTACCAGTATCACTGCCTGTATAATAACAACAACAACAAGGTCCTCACCACAGCAACACTATTTTCACAAAAAGAACACTATCAC
>CAVMGG010000299.1:52500-54456 GCA_963680895.1 Fragum sueziense
CAACAACATTATCACAAAAGCAACAACAACAGCAACAACAATAACAACAACACTATTATCACGACTACAACAACAGTCACAATTATCACTATATCATCACATATATCACCATCACAATAACATCATCATAACCCCAATAACAACATCAACAACAACAACAACAATATTATCACGACTATAACAACAACAACATTATCAACAACAACATTAACAACAACAACAACTCTTATCACCAACCATCACAAATCATTACCAGTATCACTGCCTGTATAATAACAACAACAACAAGGTCCTCACCACAGCAACACTATTTTCACAAAAAGAACACTATCACAATTAACACTACCACATTATATTCAACACTATCACAAAAACATGCCTATTACCACTTACTGCATCAAAACAACAGCATTAAAATCAGCATAACAACACTATAATCACCATCAAAACATCACATTCATCATTATCACCACTTTTAGCAAAACAATAACAACAACAACCCTATTATCATGACTACAACAAAAGTAACAATTATCAATATCACATCACATATTTCACCATCACAATTGACACCACAACAACAATAACAACAACAACAACAACAACAACAACCCTATTATCATGACTACAACAACAGTAACAATTATCACTATCACATCACATATATCATCATCACAACAACATCACCATTACCACAATAGCAGCAGCAACAACAACAACCCAAATATCATGACTACATCAACTTTAACAATTATCAATATCACATCACATATATCACCATCACAACAACATCATCATTACCACAAGAGCAACAACAACAATAACAACAACACTATTATCATGACTACAACAACAGTCACAATTATCACTATCACATCACATATTTCACCATCACAATTGACACCACAACAATAACAATAACAACAACACTATTATCATGACTACAACAACAGTAAAAATTATCACTATCACATCACATATATCACCATCACAATAACATCACCATTACCACAATAGCAACAACAACAACAACAACATCAACCCTATTATCATGACTACATCAACAATAACAATTATCACTTTCACATCACATATATGTCACCATCACAATAACATCACCATTATCACAACAACAACAACAACAACAACAACAACAACAACAACAACAACAACAACAACAATAACAACAACAACAACAACAATCCTTTTATCATGACTACAAGAACAGTAACAATTATCACTATCACATCACATATATCACCATCACAATAACATCACCATTACCACAATAGCAATAACAACAACAACAACAACCCTATTATCATGACTACAACAAAAGTAACAATTATCAATATCACATCACATATTTCACCATCACAATTGACACCACAACAACAATAACAACAACAACAACAACAACAACAACAACAACCCTATTATCATGACTACAACAACAGTAACAATTATCACTATCACATCACATATATCATCATCACAACAACATCACCATTACCACAATAGCAGCAGCAACAACAACAACCCAAATATCATGACTACATCAACTTTAACAATTATCAATATCACATCACATATATCACCATCACAACAACATCATCATTACCACAAGAGCAACAACAACAATAACAACAACACTATTCTCATGACTACAACAACAGTCACAATTATCACTATCACATCACATATTTCACCATCACAATTGACACCACAACAACAACAATAATAACAACAACACTATTATCATGACTACAACAACAGTAAAAATTATCACTATCACATCACATATATCACCATCACAATAACATCACCATTACCACAATAGCAACAACAACAACAACATCAACCCTATTATCATGACTACATCAACTTTAACAATTATCAATATCACATCACATATATCATCATCACAACAACATCATCATTATCACAAGAGCAACA
>CAVMGG010000300.1:0-40000 GCA_963680895.1 Fragum sueziense
AACACCCATTCGTTATCTGCAGCATCTTTCATATTGAACCACCCTAAATAACTATCCTTGGGAAAGGTTTAAAGTAGAATACCGTAAAAGGGATTCATTCGACGTGCAGACCTTTTTCGGACAACGTCGTAATCATTCGGCTTCAGAAGGAGCGGATTTTTCCTCTTAGTAATAACTTATCCGCAGAGATCGTATACCGCCCACCGTTTGCGACATCGCCCGAAAACCTATGGATCTTATTATGACGTACCAAAATGGCCAAAAGTCTTACTATTGCGTTCGCGCGTAAAATATACGCGTGAAAGCGTATAATTTACGCGTGTGCGTTTAATCTTTACGTGTAGACGCGTAAATATACGCATGCACGCCTATTTTCAGCCCAATTCCCTTTCGTCCAATCAGCGCCGTCCAACATTTTCTCGCTGCCATTATGAAGATCAAATAAACAAATGTATATAAATCTAGCGAATACAAAAAAGAGAAAATATAGCAATATTACAGGTAGACTGGAATTAGCTTTGTCCCAAACGTACGTATAGAGCCTGCTAAAAGGAAGACATTTCTCTGACTGGTGATAAGTAGGTGGAATCCATCCTATTTAACTTGGCGGAATTGTCATTATTGGAATGGAAGTACCGATTACTAACTGCGCTTGTCTCCGCCTTTCTGCAATCACGGTAAAAGAAACGTACAATGTACTATATCGCTGCTTTTCATCGAAAACCTCGTAACTGCAGCTTATTTTAAGCTGCAGTTACGAGATTTTCGTTGAAAAACGACGATATGTATTACTATAGACCAGTCATGATATTATTGCACCTGTTTACATATTTTACATATATGAATACTGGACAGGGTAAAAGACGTTCAATTTTAATATGATTGTATATAATTTTGCAAGCGTTTGTTCGGATCTTGCAGGTGTGAGACATCTGCAACATTTGAACCATTACATGCAAAGTTACACTATATGCTACAGTGGCGTAGGAATGTTTATAATATTAGGGGGCAAATGTTAAAGTAAATGGAAATATGGGTGTATTATGGGGGACCATAGGGAGGCAGGCCCCTTTTCAGAATTATGGGTGGGGCCCGGCCCACTGGCCCCCTCTTCCTACGCCTATGTGTTGTTTCGAGATCGATATTGCGTTGTTTACATATAGGTAAATAATGTTTACAAATATGCTATAAACTTGCTATCGAGCTATTAGAGCCACCCCTGTCAAAAAACCGGTGCTTTTATTTCAGAAATGTCGGACAACCATTAGTTTACCAAATTGTCATATTAACATTTTCCCAAACAAGGCCTGGTTTTAACGTCCCAAATAGAAAGGGCATGCGATAAATATTGAAGCTGAGGAAAATCCTATCGTTAGATCACTATCCATCTTGTCATTTATAGCAGCTTTCTTTGAAGTCAAAATTTTGGTTGGTTAGGAAAGGATTGCACGAAGTAAAGATAAAAGGGAAATGGTCCTTCGAGATCTAGAAGGTATTTTTCTGTACATGCCAAAAGTGTGTGATACTCTTCCCCATGTAGCTTGAAGTAGTTGCCATTAGTAGTGATGCCTTGGAAGTATCGTAGAGGACCCATAATGAAAAACAACCCTTTCTAGCCATACGAAATGCATCAAATTACACACACATGTAAATACAATTCACATAAGTTGTTTCACCGTACCGGATTTCAAGATTATGCTTCAAGAAGAAAATAATTTACAAATATCATTTTACTCTATATTCATATGCAAGGGAGGTAATTTTGAACATTTTTGTCAAATATTTCCATAAGTATGCATGAATTCAAAATTCTAAACGGTTCAAAATGCTTTTGTTTATATTTGGAATGGAAATTTAACAAAGTTAAGGAATTATAATTATTATGGATTTTTCAAAATGTGCTTTTTTTTTTTTTTTTTTTTTTTTTTTTTTTTTTTTTGATTGTGGGTCTTCTACCTTTAGTTGGTTTTAACCGGCTTTTAACAGATAAAGAAATGTACATATATGCACGTCGTGCGGTATTGTCCAAATTCTGTGTTAATATTCCTATATTTGTATGTTTCAGAAAAGTCGAACAAGAAAAGATCAACCAAATTATAAAAGAAAGAACAACGTAAAAGCAAAACCCAAAAATATTTATCTTGGTACGTTGTTATTTTGTGATACTCATCCTCTATAGGTTTACGTAAGTGTCATTAGTGAAGCAGTGGAAGTGTCAATTACCGTAGTTACTTCGAATAGGGAACGATTTTATCAGGTAACCGTGACATAATTTCGGACAAACAAATAGTATTTCGTGTGTGTAGTTATGAAATCTCGTAACTACGGCAGTAACTGCACATGAACATTCTATTGTGATCGCCGAAAGCTTGAGTAATAGCAATAAATTTTGTGCTAAAAATAGACCAAGTTTATCGTTATGTTTTGATAAACCGTCGGTGTTGTTAATAGAATGTTCATGTGCAGTTACTGCCGTAGTTACGAGATTTCATAACTACACACACGAAATACTATTTGTTTGTCCGAAATTATGTCACGGTTACCTGATAAAATCGTTCCCTATTCGAAGTAACTACGGTAATTGACACTTCCACTGCTTCACTAATGACACTTACGTAAACCTATAGAGGATGAGTATCACAAAATAACAACGTACCAAGATAAATATTTTTGGGTTTTGCTTTTACGTTGTTCTTTCTTTTATAATTTGGTTGATCTTTTCTTGTTCGACTTTTCTGAAACATACAAATATAGGAATATTAACACAGAATTTGGACAATACCGCACGACGTGCATATATGTACATTTCTTTATCTGTTAAAAGCCGGTTAAAACCAACTAAAGGTAGAAGACCCACAATCAAAAAAAAAAAAAAAAAAAAAAAAAAAAAAAAAAAAGCACATTTTGAAAAATCCATAATAATTATAATTCCTTAACTTTGTTAAATTTCCATTCCAAATATAAACAAAAGCATTTTGAACCGTTTAGAATTTTGAATTCATGCATACTTATGGAAATATTTGACAAAAATGTTCAAAATTACCTCCCTTGCATATGAATATAGAGTAAAATGATATTTGTAAATTATTTTCTTCTTGAAGCATAATCTTGAAATCCGGTACGGTGAAACAACTTATGTGAATTGTATTTACATGTGTGTGTAATTTGATGCATTTCGTATGGCTAGAAAGGGTTGTTTTTCATTATGGGTCCTCTACGATACTTCCAAGGCATCACTACTAATGGCAACTACTTCAAGCTACATGGGGAAGAGTATCACACACTTTTGGCATGTACAGAAAAATACCTTCTAGATCTCGAAGGACCATTTCCCTTTTATCTTTACTTCGTGCAATCCTTTCCTAACCAACCAAAATTTTGACTTCAAAGAAAGCTGCTATAAATGACAAGATGGATAGTGATCTAACGATAGGATTTTCCTCAGCTTCAATATTTATCGCATGCCCTTTCTATTTGGGACGTTAAAACCAGGCCTTGTTTGGGAAAATGTTAATATGACAATTTGGTAAACTAATGGTTGTCCGACATTTCTGAAATAAAAGCACCGGTTTTTTGACAGGGGTGGCTCTAATAGCTCGATAGCAAGTTTATAGCATATTTGTAAACATTATTTACCTATATGTAAACAACGCAATATCGATCTCGAAACAACACATAGGCGTAGGAAGAGGGGGCCAGTGGGCCGGGCCCCACCCATAATTCTGAAAAGGGGCCTGCCTCCCTATGGTCCCCCATAATACACCCATATTTCCATTTACTTTAACATTTGCCCCCTAATATTATAAACATTCCTACGCCACTGTAGCATATAGTGTAACTTTGCATGTAATGGTTCAAATGTTGCAGATGTCTCACACCTGCAAGATCCGAACAAACGCTTGCAAAATTATATACAATCATATTAAAATTGAACGTCTTTTACCCTGTCCAGTATTCATATATGTAAAATATGTAAACAGGTGCAATAATATCATGACTGGTCTATAGTAATACATATCGTCGTTTTTCAACGAAAATCTCGTAACTGCAGCTTAAAATAAGCTGCAGTTACGAGGTTTTCGATGAAAAGCAGCGATATAGTACATTGTACGTTTCTTTTACCGTGATTGCAGAAAGGCGGAGACAAGCGCAGTTAGTAATCGGTACTTCCATTCCAATAATGACAATTCCGCCAAGTTAAATAGGATGGATTCCACCTACTTATCACCAGTCAGAGAAATGTCTTCCTTTTAGCAGGCTCTATACGTACGTTTGGGACAAAGCTAATTCCAGTCTACCTGTAATATTGCTATATTTTCTCTTTTTTGTATTCGCTAGATTTATATACATTTGTTTATTTGATCTTCATAATGGCAGCGAGAAAATGTTGGACGGCGCTGATTGGACGAAAGGGAATTGGGCTGAAAATAGGCGTGCATGCGTATATTTACGCGTCTACACGTAAAGATTAAACGCACACGCGTAAATTATACGCTTTCACGCGTATATTTTACGCGCGAACGCAATAGTAAGACTTTTGGCCATTTTGGTACGTCATAATAAGATCCATAGGTTTTCGGGCGATGTCGCAAACGGTGGGCGGTATACGATCTCTGCGGATAAGTTATTACTAAGAGGAAAAATCCGCTCCTTCTGAAGCCGAATGATTACGACGTTGTCCGAAAAAGGTCTGCACGTCGAATGAATCCCTTTTACGGTATTCTACTTTAAACCTTTCCCAAGGATAGTTATTTAGGGTGGTTCAATATGAAAGATGCTGCAGATAACGAATGGGTGTTTCGAAAGATGTGATTTGTGTGCAATATAGCACAGAAAATATTGAGACAAAGGGAGAAAATGCTGGTTGTCAGCATTTTCTTCTTTTGTCTCAATGTTTTCCAAAACCTGTCATTAAAGAGACGTCAAAACTAGGTCTTGTTTGGGAAATGCTTAATTTGTATTGTCACGGATATCGAAATAGCATGAAGTGTTTCATATCTAATAATGGATAGGAGTTTATAAATGTCTTAGTTATGTCATCTTAGTTCGATAGAAAGTTTTAATTTCACAGTTTGTCAGCTTATCGTGGAAAATTACCAAAGTTACGTAATATTGTCTTGGGTTTAATTGCTAAATTCCTGTGAGAATTGCTAAATTCCTTAGAGACAAAAGATAGACAAGAAATCTGCAAACAATCTGCTTTAAATTGGTTTATAAGGTATTTCTTTGGATAAGATAAAGACCCCATATGCCTTTTATTTGTCATCTCTGGAGAACAATGTTAGAATCTCTGAAAAGTATATAAATAGAAAAAATAGGACAGTCCCCATTTTGAAGGATGCTGCATGTATACGTAAAAACGGCTGTTGGAAAAGATAGGATATGTGATCTGTTTTTACTTTCGATTTTGAAATGCTATTAAAACCCTGCTTACCACGTAACACCGTATATTCTCGTGCACAACAAACTTCGACCATTTCTTCATATTTCAACATCGCAGAATTTTTAAAAACTCTTTGCAAAATAAATGATTTTAGAAAAATGTGTCTGAAACCTACACAAGTACCTTTGTTTACAGATTTTTGCTCTATGCAACTACATCGGAAGCCACGAGGCAACAAAATATCGTTGGCTCTTTTTGGAGCTTGTTTCTCCGTTGACCACCCGTGATGTAGGCTAGTACAGAAAATACTGTGGTGAACAAAAATGCTGAAAATTAGTATTTTCTTCTTTTGCCTCAATATTTCCCAAACCTTTTTCTATTTGGGACGTCAAAAGTCAGATCTTGTGTTAGGGAAAGGTAAAGCTCTTTTTCTCTATTTTTCAGAGTGTGTCAATTGATCATGGAAATTTACCAAGATATTGTCTTGGGTTTAATTGCAGAATTCCCGTTGAGACATAAGATAAACAAAACATCTGCAAACGCTCTGACTTAAATTACTTTATAATGTCTTTCTATGGATTAAGATATAAACCCCAAGCTGTCATTTGACATCTCTAGAGAACAACGCTAGAATCTTTTTATTCCCTATACCCTGACCGAATCGACAAAAAATAGGACTGTCCCGATTTAAAAGATGCTGCATACGTGAAAACGAGAGTTGATAATGATATTTCCCACTTTTTATATATGTATTAACAATACTAAAGGACTTCAAAATCAGGCCTTGTTTGCGAAACAGTTGAATTCTCGTGAGTCAAAAGATAAACAAAACATCTGCAAAAATCGGACTTAAATTAGTTATAGATATAAACCCCAGACTTCTATTTTACATCTCCCGGGAACAATGTTAGAATCGCATTGGCACTTCTCTAACCCTTTTACTGCCAAATATTTATTTCGGACGTGTTTCTCACTGCTGAATTAATTCGAAGAAATTTCCAAGAATGGAAACCCTGTACACAAAAACATGCATAACTTTTGACTCATTCGATGGATTCCTTTCAAATTTTCAGGACATACAAACAAATTAAGCACCTATATGTGACCAAAATTTAAGGTTTATTTATGAAACAACAATATTTTTTTTCTTTTTTATGTTGTGGGTACTCATATATTTCGCCCCCATAAATTTGTCGACTGAAGTCGCCTATGGCAGGGACCCCCTGTAGTCGACAAAAGTCGCCTATGGCAGTGAAAGGGTTCGGAAAAAACTATGACCGTCTCGATTTGCAGGATTCTGCTCTGCGCGCTAGAAAATGGATATTGGTTATGATATGTGTTCAGCATAGCACAGAAAATATTGAGACAAAAAAAGAAAATGCTGATCATCAGCATTTTCTCCTTTTGTCTCAATGTTTACCCACGTGTTTGTAATTATAAACGTTAGAATCTAGTCATGTTTGGAAAAGGATTAGATTGTAAAATTCCTGTGAGACAAAAGATAAACAAAACATCTGCAACCACCCTGACTTGAATTAGTTTATAATGTCTTACCATGGCTATAGATGTAGACTCCTAGACTGTTTATAATGTCTTTCTACGGCTATAGATATAAACTCCCAAGCTCTTTTTTAAGTCTCTAGAGAACAACGCTAGAACCTCTTTATTCTCTTTACTCTTTCCGAATCGACAAAATATGATTGTCCCAATTTTAAAGATGCTGCATACTTGAAAACGGAAGATGATAATGATAAATAATACAAACAAAATAGTACTGGATATATTGAGAGAAAAGAAGAAAATGCTGATTATCAGCATTTTGTTCTTTTGCCTCAATGTTAACCCACGCATTTCTATAATAAACGTTAGAATCTAATCATGTTTGGAAAAGGATTAAATCGCAAAATTCCTGAGAGACAAAGGATAAACAAAACATCTGCAAACACCTTGACTTAAATTAGTTTATAATGTCTTACTATGGATATAGATATAGACTCCTAGACTGTCATTTGACGTCTCTAGAGAACAATGCTTGAATCTCTTTATTTTCTATTTTCTCTTTCCGAATCGACAAAAATAGGACTGTCCCGATTTTAAAGAATGATGCATACTTAAAAAAGGAAGTGGAAAATGATAGATAATATGAACAAGAAAGATCTAAATACATTGAGACAAAATGCTGATAAACAGCATTTTCTTCGTTTGTCTCAATGTTAACCCACGCATTTTCTATTGTAAACGTTAGCATCTATTCATATTTGGAAAAGGATTAGATTGCAGAATTCTTGTGAGACAAACGATAAAAAACATCTACAAACACTCTGACTTAAATAAGTTTATAATGTCTTTCTACTTCTTTCTGCACCTTTCATATTGGACCACTCTAAATAACTATCCTTGGGAAAGGTTTAAAGTAGAACACCCGTAAAAGGGATTCATTCGACGCCCAGACCTTTCCGGACAACGTCGTAATCATTCGGCTTCAGAAGGAGCGGATTTTTTCCTCTTCGTAAAAACTTATCCGCATAGATAGTATACCGCCGAACGTTTCCGACATCGAACGAAGTCGTAAGGATCTTATGGTCACATTACAGGTATTCTACCTTAAAAGTACAAGTACGACTGGAATTAGCTTTGTCCCAAATGACGTTGGATTATCACGTGATACAATAATTTCAGAGTATCTTCAATAATTTTGTTAACATGGGACCATTATAAATTCTGTTTGAAGCAGAGAAGGTAAACAGACGTCACGCATTAGATGGATGAGGTGGATGTTTGAAAAATCAAAATTTAATGGTCTTCAATAACTTTTTCATCAGTTGCTTTTTCAAAGATCCATCACGTCCAGCTTAGTCCTGGAATTTTCACACATTCTCTGCTTCAAACTGATTTTAAATTGGCAAGGTATGAACAAAATTATTGGTAATTTTCTGAAATTTCAGTCACGTGATTAACCCCGTGCACACCTGAATGTAGCTGCAATATCGCAGCCACAAACTTGATGATGGGTATTGGTTTGTGGCTACGAGTCCACTCTATTCCTTCTTGTGGAGCAAGACAAAAGAGTTGAAAACACATTTTCTTGCATACATGTTTGAATACTAATATGTCTAATCAGATGTATATCCCATAAAAAGATATTCCATGGCACAAATTCAGTTAAAAAGTATCAACAAGAATTGTTATCAATTATTTCTTCCACCGGAAAATTAAAGTCTTAGTAGAATAAAATAGGTGGGTACTCCGCTTCAAAATTGAATTGAACTTTATTTGAAAGTGATTTCAACATAAAACTACGATGTATTTACAGAAAAATAGTTAACCTGTTGTCAGATATCATTCTAACTACATTCCATAGCTTTATTTTGAAGTTTGACTATGCTAAACTCGCTGGAATGAATCATTCCAGCACCTGCTCCATTGCAACGAATAGGAAGGAATTGTAACCGAAACCCAAATCAAAATTCAAAAAGGTTTCGGTTACATAATTGCAACTAACCTACACGTAGAACTTGCTAAAAGGAAGACGTTTCTCTGACTGGTGATAAGTAAATGGTATCCATCCTAAGTATTTAACTTGGCGGAATTGTCATTATTGGAATGGAAGTACCAATTACTAACTGCGCTTGTCTCCGCCTTTCTGCAATCACGGTAAAAGAAACGTACATGTACTATATCGCTGCTTTTCATAGAAAACCTCGTAACTGCAGCTTTTTTTTAAGCTGCAGTTACGAGATTTTCGTTGAAAAGCGATGATATGTATGGCTATAGTCCAGTCACGATATCATTGCACCTGTTTGCATATTTTACCTATATAAATACTGAACAGGGTAAAAGGCGTCCAATTTTTAATATAATTGTATATAATTTTTCAAGCGTTTGTTCGGATCTTGCAGGTGTGAGACACCAGCAACATTTGAACCATTACATGCAAAAATACACTACATGTTGTTTCGATATCGATATTGCGTTGTTTACATAATAGATAAACAATGTTTACAAGTATGCCATAATATTGCTATCGGGCTATTAGACCCATCCCTGTCAAAAAAACTGGTGCTTTTATTTCAGAAATGTCGAACAAGCATTAGTTTACCAAATTATCATATTAACATTTTCCCAAACAAGGCCTGGTTTTAACGTCCCGAATAAAAATGACATTCGATAAATATTGAGGCAGAGGAAAATCCTGTCGTTAGATCACTACCCATTTTGTCATCTACAGCAGCTTTAAAATTTGAAGTCAAAATTTTGGTTGGTTAGGAGAGGATTGCGCGAAGTAAAGATAAAATGGAAATGTTCCTTCAAAACCTAGAAGGTATTTTTCTTTGCATGTCATATTTGTGTGTGATACTCTACCACTATAGCTTGACGTAGTTGCCATTAGTTCATCCTCGGAAACCCAGCGGTCATAGCTACGCTACATGACCCCTGGGGCACTTGGTCAGTAAACCTTTGAATTAGCCGCCGAAAATCAATACGAAACGCGTGAGCGCAAGACCCAGTCAAATAACGGCTATCATAAGTCAATGCGTAGTCAATTACAAACAAGATGGCGGTGCTCATTGTGCGACACCGAAATAAAAATCAAAGTGCTGTCAGCACTGTAGATTGGGCATCACTGAGAAATTGATATTGTGACAAAAGGACAATATGCTGATTTTCAAAATTGCCCCATTCTCTATTCGATGTTTTTTAAGCATTTTCTATGAAGCGAGTAAAAAGGCGTCATGGTTTGGAAAATGGTTTATCAATGTGTAGGCAAACATGCATAGGTGATAAAAACAAGTTGAATGTACACTCTCCAGGTGAATCCAAAAGGTGAGGCTGTTTGAGAAAAGGAAATGTTACACTTTACCGGATTTTACATTAAATCAACATGTTGAATTATTCTTATTCTTAGCCAATCAGAATAATACCAAGTACGGACCCATTATAGAGGCTAAGCCTTACTGATCTCTGATCTGCAACTCGGTCTGCAAACATATTTCGATTAAATAGAATGCATTTGTTCATTGGATCAAATGATCAGTCTAAGAACAGTATATGTGGTAAAAATGTTAAAATTCTACAAAACGGCAAAACTAAGACGATGATTTTACTTTGATTAACATAATTTAAAATCACAGTGTTTATACTCTATAGCCTCGAACCATTCGTCCTTTTCCAAACAAGACATTGTTGTGAAGCAAATAATATGAAACATACAAAGATAACAGGAAATTTCTCCTTTGTCCCAATGTTTTCTGTGCTTCATTGTACATAACATGATTTCATCTTTATCGTCACCCGTTTCGTCGTCTGCAACTCTTTCTAATTTGAACCACTCTAAGATATTGTCGTTTGGAAGAGCCTTTAACACACTGAGTTAAAAAAAACAATAAAGATAAAGCGATCAATGCAGAATAAATCCTTAACCCAATTTCAAGCAAATAAATCGTTACTTTGTTTGGTCTTTCTGAGAAGAAAACATTGTGGGAAATGAAGAACTAGCTTTTCACAACCATGTCTTCATTTTCTACCATGTTTTCCAAACACATAATATTTCATGGGAACCTAAAGGTGTCAGAATATAGGAATGGGTAAAGCGCACACATTGTATCTAGTGAATGGGCTAAGGTGGCAGTGGGCTACAGTGGCAGTGTCAAGTAGTGACCCAGTTAAACACCTGGCAATGCATTGACTGGTAAACGACCATTGAAAGTCAGAGCAGTAATATTGTAACTATATGGAATTTATCTGAGAGTTACACTATTTTGCTTTCAAGCTCTTTACTCAACGGATAAGATTGTAAAAACGCTGAAAATACTAATAGGTATTTAATTTAAGGGACAATTTCGTCAAATGTAATTATTAACCCTCTCCTTATTTGTCGCAAAACTGAAAGAGATGAAAAACTTTGAAGATATTGACTGATAAAGGATGTTTCTGTGGTGTTTGAAATAACATAGTTTGGCTTGAACACATAGCTCAGCGGGTTAGCGTTAGAACGTAGTGTCTGGAGTGATGTCTGGAGTGAAAAACTGGTTATAATAGATTGGGCTATAAATAGCCCAATCTAATTACAGATCGTTGACATTCTTGTATGGCTTTAAAATAGAAAGATGGGAGAGTTTCTTTTGGAAGTCTTTTAAACTCGAATTACCGAATTCTTCACACGTTAAACGATAGTAATCTTCCCTATTGACAACTTACCCGAAGCGATTTGTCAATCTCCTAGTAGACATGTCCGATTTTTGCGGATGTTGAGAGCGGACACCCGATTACGGTTCGCTGGGGGTCGTCTCAAACAATTTCAAATTTTGTGGCATCAGTAAATGAGAGAAGTCTGTTCAGACGTACATCGATCGATTCAGTCCATGGACATATGATTTAAAAAGAAATTTCACATTACAGTCAGGGTGTTACAAGTCTGTTTAACTCGTTTTCACAAATTCAAAACAGTTTTTTGGCTTTTGTAACTCTATAACGGAACAGGTCTAGAAACATTGATGCGAAACAAGTAAATCCTAACACCCGACACTTTTCTTTTTTTCCATAATTATTTTCAGTGCAATACAAATAATTTGTATTTTAATCAACGTCCATGTTATCGTCCGTGCTAGTTTTGAAACAATATTCTAAAATTGTGTCGTTTGGAGAAAGTTTTAAAATTTAAGATATTTACAATAGGGAATAACGTCGGTCTTGGATATCTTTCTAAAGAAGAAAGCAAAAAATTCCTGTCTAGCTATAACTATTATGCAATCAATATCAATTCCAATATGATAATAAAACCTAACGCATACTCCGACATATCGTCGGTGTAAATGAAAAAAAAATTGTTTGTCATTTTTTTGCAATGTTCAAAGTAAACCCCTTGTATGTCCAATTATGAAAGTTCTTGCATGTTTGGGGATATTTTTATTTAGCAGTATTAATGACACATTTTATGTGAACAATATGTCCGAATTTCAACTAAAACCTTTCAGATTCGGAAAAGTTAATTTTTTTCTTTACCTTTAAACATTAAAAATGATATACGAGTTGTTTTTTTTTTTCATTTTAAAACATCGACGATTGAGGATCTCGTACATCAAACACTTTTTCGGAATTGGAATCCCCTTAAAATAGAAACGGTGTGTAAGAAATGAAAGCGGAAAAAATATCAACAACCCGAAAAATAAATGACTTAAACGTACCGTTTTTGACTATGACACCTTTTAACTTACACGGGTGGTAAACAGAGAAACTAGCTCCAAAAAGAGTCAACGGTATTTCGTTTCCTCGTGACATCCGGCCTCTACCGAGGTAGTTGCATAGAGCGAAAATCTGTAAACAAAGGTAGGTCATGAACACATTTTTTCTACAATTTTGAGAGAAAAGGAAAGCTTGCTTGTTTCAAACAATTTCATCATTTTTCCTTAATTAATGCATACAAGAGCAGATTTTGATTCAAACCAACCAAAATGGTTAAAATGTAAACAATTTGTACCACATAATAATCAATTTATAATGTATTTTTCAAATAATTAATACATTGATAATATGCATGTATATAATTATATTTTCATAAAGCACAAAAAATAAAAGTATGTATGGAATCAAAACAAGGTTTGTTAAATTGACAACAAAGAAAGTAATTTTTAACCCCCAAAATTATTATTAAATTTAATTCATTTTCTTTTTACTCAAAATGTTAATTTGTGTAAAGCATAAACACTGAATATTCATATTTTCATATTTATTTCATAAGTATCAAAGATTTCTTTAAAGTATTCACAAAAAAGCATTGTTCATAACCAAGGGGGTTTTGTCCACTTTTCAGTTAAGGGCATGGGGGTTTTGTCCATGGGGGTTTTGTCCAGGTGGGTTTTGTCCTAGGGGGGTTTTGTCCTAGGGGGGTTTTGTCCGTACCTCGCTTGAACACATAGCTCAGCGGGTTAGGTTTAGAACGTAGTGTCTGGAGTGATGTCTGGAGTGAAAAACTGGTTTTAATAGATTGGGCTATAAAAAGCCCAATCTAAAAATATATAGTTTGGATATTTAATTATAGAAAGCGCAAATTACACTTCTCTACAAAGTTATCGATAGAGCTCCAGATAGAGCGTGTAGGGATTTTTCAAAATGCATTATCGTCATTCCATATATTATGGGTACTCATCGGAATTGTCTCGTCGATTTGAAATAACAAAGTTTGAATACATTTACCCCCTCTTATCTGTTGTTATTCAAAATATTTTCCAAAAACCCAAGAGCCATTTCCTTAACAGTTGACACAGGTGCACAATAGGAGTTTTCTTTATATCTGAATTTAAAAATGCAATTTATCGACGCTTTTCACCAATAAAGTTCGTAACTACAGTTCGTTTTAAGCTGCAGTTACCAGGTTTTTGTTGAAAGGGACGCTATCTCCCTGGGAGGAGGATTTCGGAACACTAGTTCAAAGATCGAGATGCGTTGATTTCCCAAAAGGAATGGTGTTAAATTTATGTGAAACTTTACCATCCTTGCATTTGCAAGATATCGTCGCTTTTCAACGAAGACCTCGTATCTGCAGCTTGTTTATGCTGCAGTTGCAAAGTTTTTGTTGAAAAGCGGTGAAATACAAGGCTGTAACTTGCCACAGAATGTGCAACACCCTGCATCGTGAAGAATCAAACCACTAACTTTCTTTTAGACTATCTTTGAATCAAAACACAAAATAACTCGCAAATAAAGTATTATTATGCTTTGTTATGCCATGTAAGGTGTTGCGTGCTACAATCAAATAAAGCAATGGTACAGTCGTTCATTTTGTCTTTAAATGTAACATACAACTGTAATCGTAATGTCTAGACTTGTAATATCAATCTAAGTATTTGTCTTACGATCATTCCCTTTCCACAGTGGATTATTTTCTAGCCATTCCCAAAATATCGTCACTTTTCGTGAATCAGCACCTAGTGTCTAGATCAGAATGTTCGCATAAAACGTATGGTAATCATATGGATCAATGTTGCTCACATAATGCTCTAAGGGATCTCTTTCGAGATCCTGCCTCAAATGTATCAATATTTCAAATGGAAAACAGCATTCATTGTCCTTTCCAAAAGAAGACATGGCTTTGGCGCTCCTAGAAGACAAGAATTGGGAAAACATTGTGACAAAAGAAGAAAATGCTGATTATCAGCATTTTCTCCTTTTCTCTCAATATTGTCTGAGCTATATTGCACAAACTTTCATTCTTTACTTGCATCTATTTTGTCATCTGCAGCGACTTTCAAATTGGAGCATCTTAAAATTTTGTCGTTTGGGAAAGGGTTATAATAATCAACCCAAGATTCAATATATCGAAGGCACATCCAATAATGAAATACTTGTTTGTTTGCATTTATTCCTCGCTAAAAGCAATTTCAAGTTTTCCTAGGAATTTTAAAATCTTTTCTTTATCTTAAAATGTATGGTGATCCAAATTCAAAGGTATTGCAAAAGACTGTTTCAAATATCAGGATAATTGAATGTCACAGCATTCAAATGTCATATCTGAGCGACTGGAGCACCTCACCATGGATTCCTGCTCTTTCTTTAACCAGTAGACCTACTACCATATCACCATACCCTGGCCTCTTACTGCTTATCCGGCTTACCAACCTCCAAACAGCGATTAGGTCAGCGGTACGTAATCCCTGCTACAACAAATATCACGTGATGATGGTATGATCACGTGACACGTGTCAATATGGTGGATTGTTTGGCATACTCCGGTGTTGTCGAGCACATGGAAATCAGCCGAGTTCTGAAAATGGCTGCGAGGTTTTCACAATATTAATTTCTGATTATTATGTTTTATTTTTGTTTTCATCTAGCATCTTACGATCTTAAAGCATTATCAATTTTGTGTTTATATTTTTGAATAGAAATCAAAATAAAAAAAAAAAAAAAAAACTTCAACTCATCTGATCCTGATTCAGGGTAGATAACTGCGTAGGAGAATGTCGGCTTACATATAGAACCACGATTATCCACCCATTGGTTGGAGACATATGTGAAGTATATTTGTGACCCGTCACGCTAAAAGGGACATTTGTGTAAGAAGTCCGAGTATCCAAATTTTAAGAACTGCAGACGTCAACTAGAAACGGGCTGTGGAAAATGAACTCTAGTCAGTCTGCGCGAACTGCACAGACCGACTGGGGTCGATACTTTTCACTCTTCCTAGAAGATGCCTTTTATAGTTGGACGGGTCACATTTACTGAAGCCGGGTATCGAATCTGGGATCAAATAAATACGCCCTTTTCAGTTTTGAATTTTGCTACTTGACAAATTACAAAAGGAAAAAAAAATTAAAAAAGCAGGCAGTATATATAACCCATATCCAAAATGCTTAAATAGAGTTGTTTTGATTTGAATGATGCTGATGACGACATAATCGACATTGATATGGGTAGCATGAGTGTACAACATGTCGGATAAAGCAGAAAGAAGAACTTACTTGTTTACAGATTTTTGCTCTATGCAACTACATCGGAAGCCACGAGGCAACAAAATATCGTTGGCTCTTTTTGGAGCTTGTTTCTCCGTTGACCACCCGTGATGTAGGCTAGTACAGAAAATACTGTGGTGAACAAAAATGCTGAAAATTAGTATTTTCTTCTTTTGCCTCAATATTTCCCAAACCTTTTTCTATTTGGGACGTCAAAAGTCAGATCTTGTGTTAGGGAAAGGTAAAGCTCTTTTTCTCTATTTTTCAGAGTGTGTCAATTGATCATGGAAATTTACCAAGATATTGTCTTGGGTTTAATTGCAGAATTCCCGTTGAGACATAAGATAAACAAAACATCTGCAAACGCTCTGACTTAAATTACTTTATAATGTCTTTCTATGGATTAAGATATAAACCCCAAGCTGTCATTTGACATCTCTAGAGAACAACGCTAGAATCTTTTTATTCCCTATACCCTGACCGAATCGACAAAAAATAGGACTGTCCCGATTTAAAAGATGCTGCATACGTGAAAACGAGAGTTGATAATGATATTTCCCACTTTTTATATATGTATTAACAATACTAAAGGACTTCAAAATCAGGCCTTGTTTGCGAAACAGTTGAATTCTCGTGAGTCAAAAGATAAACAAAACATCTGCAAAAATCGGACTTAAATTAGTTATAGATATAAACCCCAGACTTCTATTTTACATCTCCCGGGAACAATGTTAGAATCGCATTGGCACTTCTCTAACCCTTTTACTGCCAAATATTTATTTCGGACGTGTTTCTCACTGCTGAATTAATTCGAAGAAATTTCCAAGAATGGAAACCCTGTACACAAAAACATGCATAACTTTTGACTCATTCGATGGATTCCTTTCAAATTTTCAGGACATACAAACAAATTAAGCACCTATATGTGACCAAAATTTAAGGTTTATTTATGAAACAACAATATTTTTTTTCTTTTTTATGTTGTGGGTACTCATATATTTCGCCCCCATAAATTTGTCGACTGAAGTCGCCTATGGCAGGGACCCCCTGTAGTCGACAAAAGTCGCCTATGGCAGTGAAAGGGTTCGGAAAAAACTATGACCGTCTCGATTTGCAGGATTCTGCTCTGCGCGCTAGAAAATGGATATTGGTTATGATATGTGTTCAGCATAGCACAGAAAATATTGAGACAAAAAAAGAAAATGCTGATCATCAGCATTTTCTCCTTTTGTCTCAATGTTTACCCACGTGTTTGTAATTATAAACGTTAGAATCTAGTCATGTTTGGAAAAGGATTAGATTGTAAAATTCCTGTGAGACAAAAGATAAACAAAACATCTGCAACCACCCTGACTTGAATTAGTTTATAATGTCTTACCATGGCTATAGATGTAGACTCCTAGACTGTTTATAATGTCTTTCTACGGCTATAGATATAAACTCCCAAGCTCTTTTTTAAGTCTCTAGAGAACAACGCTAGAACCTCTTTATTCTCTTTTCTCTTTCCGAATCGACAAAATATGATTGTCCCAATTTTAAAGATGCTGCATACTTGAAAACGGAAGATGATAATGATAAATAATACAAACAAAATAGTACTGGATATATTGAGAGAAAAGAAGAAAATGCTGATTATCAGCATTTTGTTCTTTTGCCTCAATGTTAACCCACGCATTTCTATAATAAACGTTAGAATCTAATCATGTTTGGAAAAGGATTAAATCGCAAAATTCCTGAGAGACAAAGGATAAACAAAACATCTGCAAACACCTTGACTTAAATTAGTTTATAATGTCTTACTATGGATATAGATATAGACTCCTAGACTGTCATTTGACGTCTCTAGAGAACAATGCTTGAATCTCTTTATTTTCTATTTTCTCTTTCCGAATCGACAAAAATAGGACTGTCCCGATTTTAAAGAATGATGCATACTTAAAAAAGGAAGTGGAAAATGATAGATAATATGAACAAGAAAGATCTAAATACATTGAGACAAAATGCTGATAAACAGCATTTTCTTCTTTTGTCTCAATGTTAACCCACGCATTTTCTATTGTAAACGTTAGCATCTATTCATATTTGGAAAAAGGATTAGATTGCAGAATTCTTGTGAGACAAACGATAAAAAACATCTACAAACACTCTGACTTAAATAAGTTTATAATGTCTTTCTACGGATATAGATAAAGACTCCCAGACTAATATTTAACATCTCCCGGGAAATATGTTAGAATCTCATTGACACTTTTCTAAATCGGCAAAAATTAAGACTGTTCTGATTTGTAAAATAAGCCGCTTAAAAAAAAGACAAATTAATGTTTGCAAAAAGATGATATGTATGTACAATATACCACAGAAGAAAAAAGGAAAGATGGTGGTCATCAGCATTTTCTTCTTTTGTCTCATTTTTCCCAAACATTTTAGCCAGGTGATGTTTGGGAAAGGGGTAAATACAATTTCATTTTTATAATGCCTTACTACGGACAAAGATAGAGACCCCAGACGGGCATTTGACAACTCTAGAGAATTATAACTTTCGGAAACGTTTAACTATCTTTATATCCAGTAGGTTTATAAGGAAGAAATGCTCAAAACCTAATCTTTTCCCAAACAGAAGTTATTTTGACGCCCCTAATAGGCCTACAACATGGTAAAACATTTCTAGGAAATATATGAAGATAATGCTGAATACCAGTAATTTTCGTTTTTTCTTCAATGCTTTATCCGACATGTTGTACACTCATGCTACCCATATCAATGTCGATTATGTCGTCATCAGCATCATTCAAATCAAAACAACTCTATTTAAGCATTTTGGATATGGGTTATATATACTGCCTGTTTTTTTTAATTTTTTTTTCCTTTTGTAATTTGTCAAGTAGCAAAATTCAAAACTGAAAAGGGCGTATTTATTTGATCCCAGATTCGATACCCGGCTTCAGTAAATGTGACCCGTCCAACTATAAAAGGCATCTTCTAGGAAGAGTGAAAAGTATCGACCCCAGTCGGTCTGTGCAGTTCGCGCAGACTGACTAGAGTTCATTTTCCACAGCCCGTTTCTAGTTGACGTCTGCAGTTCTTAAAATTTGGATACTCGGACTTCTTACACAAATGTCCCTTTTAGCGTGACGGGTCACAAATATACTTCACATATGTCTCCAACCAATGGGTGGATAATCGTGGTTCTATATGTAAGCCGACATTCTCCTACGCAGTTATCTACCCTGAATCAGGATCAGATGAGTTGAAGTTTTTTTTTTATTTTGATTTCTATTCAAAAATATAAACACAAAATTGATAATGCTTTAAGATCGTAAGATGCTAGATGAAAACAAAAATAAAACATAATAATCAGAAATTAATATTGTGAAAACCTCGCAGCCATTCGTCAGAACTCGGCTGATTTCCATGTGCTCGACAACACCGGAGTATGCCAAACAATCCACCATATTGACACGTGTCACGTGATCATACCATCATCACGTGATATTTGTTGTAGCAGGGATTACGTACCGCTGACCTAATCGCTGTTTGGAGGTTGGTAAGCCGGATAAGCAGTAAGAGGCCAGGGTATGGTGATATGGTAGTAGGTCTACTGGTTAAAGAAAGAGCAGGAATCCATGGTGAGGTGCTCCAGTCGCTCAGATATGACATTTGAATGCTGTGACATTCAAATATCCTGATATTTGAAACAGTCTTTTGCAATACCTTTGAATTTGGATCACCATACATTTTAAGATAAAGAAAAGATTTTAAATTCCTAGGAAAACTTGAAATTGCTTTTAGCGAGGAATAAATGCAAACAAACAAGTATTTCATTATTGGATGTGCCTTCGATATTTTGAATCTTG
The DNA here is from genome assembly GCA_963680895.1 of Fragum sueziense. Lineage (NCBI taxonomy): Eukaryota > Metazoa > Mollusca > Bivalvia > Cardiida > Cardiidae > Fragum > Fragum sueziense. The sequence goes on from CAVMGG010000300.1 coordinate 19,686, forward strand.
GGTTGATTATTATAACCCTTTCCCAAACGACAAAATTTTAAGATGCTCCAATTTGAAAGTCGCTGCAGATGACAAAATAGATGCAAGTAAAGAATGAAAGTTTGTGCAATATAGCTCAGACAATATTGAGAGAAAAGGAGAAAATGCTGATAATCAGCATTTTCTTCTTTTGTCACAATGTTTTCCCAATTCTTGTCTTCTAGGAGCGCCAAAGCCATGTCTTCTTTTGGAAAGGACAATGAATGCTGTTTTCCATTTGAAATATTGATACATTTGAGGCAGGATCTCGAAAGAGATCCCTTAGAGCATTATGTGAGCAACATTGATCCATATGATTACCATACGTTGTATGCGAACATTCTGATCTAGACACTAGGTGCTGATTCACGAAAAGTGACGATATTTTGGGAATGGCTAGAAAATAATCCACTGTGGAAAGGGAATGATCGTAAGACAAATACTTAGATTGATATTACAAGTCTAGACATTACGATTACAGTTGTATGTTACATTTAAAGACAAAATGAACGACTGTACCATTGCTTTATTTGATTGTAGCACGCAACACCTTACATGGCATAACAAAGCATAATAATACTTTATTTGCGAGTTATTTTGTGTTTTGATTCAAAGATAGTCTAAAAGAAAGTTAGTGATTTGATTCTTCACGATGCAGGGTGTTGCACATTCTGTGGCAAGTTACAGCCTTGTATTTCACCGCTTTTCAACAAAAACTTTGCAACTGCAGCATAAACAAGCTGCAGATACGAGGTCTTCGTTGAAAAGCGACGATATCTTGCAAATGCAAGGATGGTAAAGTTTCACATAAATTTAACACCATTCCTTTTGGGAAATCAACGCATCTCGATCTTTGAACTAGTGTTCCGAAATCCTCCTCCCAGGGAGATAGCGTCCCTTTCAACAAAAACCTGGTAACTGCAGCTTAAAACGAACTGTAGTTACGAACTTTATTGGTGAAAAGCGTCGATAAATTGCATTTTTAAATTCAGATATAAAGAAAACTCCTATTGTGCACCTGTGTCAACTGTTAAGGAAATGGCTCTTGGGTTTTTGGAAAATATTTTGAAGAGCAACAGATAAGAGGGGGTAAATGTATTCAAACTTTGTTATTTCAAATCGACGAGACAATTCCGATGAGTACCCATAATATATGGAATGACGATAATGCATTTTGAAAAATCCCTACACGCTCTATCTGGAGCTCTATCGATAACTTTGTAGAGAAGTGTAATTTGCGCTTTCTATAATTAAATATCCAAACTATATATTTTTAGATTGGGCTATTTATAGCCCAATCTATTAAAACCAGTTTTTCACTCCAGACATCACTCCAGACACTACGTTCTAAACCTAACCCGCTGAGCTATGTGTTCAAGCGAGGTACGGACAAAACCCCCCTAGGACAAAACCCCCCTAGGACAAAACCCACCTGGACAAAACCCCCATGGACAAAACCCCCATGCCCTTAACTGAAAAGTGGACAAAACCCCCTTGGTTATGAACAATGCTTTTTTGTGAATACTTTAAAGAAATCTTTGATACTTATGAAATAAATATGAAAATATGAATATTCAGTGTTTATGCTTTACACAAATTAACATTTTGAGTAAAAAGAAAATGAATTAAATTTAATAATAATTTTGGGGGTTAAAAATTACTTTCTTTGTTGTCAATTTAACAAACCTTGTTTTGATTCCATACATACTTTTATTTTTTGTGCTTTATGAAAATATAATTATATACATGCATATTATCAATGTATTAATTATTTGAAAAATACATTATAAATTGATTATTATGTGGTACAAATTGTTTACATTTTAACCATTTTGGTTGGTTAGAATCAAAATCTGCTCTTGTATGCATTAATTAAGGAAAAATGATGAAATTGTTTGAAACAAGCAAGCTCTCCTTTTCTCTCAATTTTACAGAATTATAATCTATAAAAATGTGTATTTCCCTTTCAAATTGGATCAATTTAACTGTTCATTGTCTGACAGTGGGGTAATGTGCCTCAAACAGGGAATAAAGTCAAGGTTAAGGGAAATGGATAAAAAGTTTGTTCCAATACAGTTCTTTTTTTTTCTCTTAATCACCGTCTATCATCAACACCGGAAATAGATTACCAGCGAAGTGAGAGTTGGCTTACACGAAAAGTGACAGCTCGTCAAAAATCAGTTTTGATGGTTTTAACCGTGACATGTTTAAAGATATTTTAATGTACATACATGGCGGATATATAAAACTTTTGTTGTAAGTAGATCGTTTTGTTAATTGACGAGACGGATGGATTTGAGGAGCAATCATCCGACGGCTGGTACCATAAACAAAGCATGCTTTTGACGTTTACAGCCAATTTATCTGAAATATATGCGGATATTTTCGAGTTTTTGAGTTCTGAGCTAGAGAACATACAGAATGTGAAGGTATCCTAGAATTTATAAACCGAAATCCAGAGATTAAGCAAAATATTTACCAAAACAAAAAGTTAGATGTGTACGGCGAATAGAACATGATGCGTACGGCTTATAGTAAAATTATCCAAATTATGTGTACGGCAAATAGTCATCGAAAAATCGTTTAAATTGAACGTGTAGAAAGGGCCACAATGAAAAACCGAGCCCTGAGTGCCCTCAGTGCCCTGAATAAAAGAACCGCTGAGATAAAGGCAAAATTAAACGAACATTTATTGACAGACAATAGCTCTTTTTTTCTTGATCGAGGTGATTATATAATTAGAGTAAATGTACTGGCTAGCCACAGGGGCCCTTACAACTAGCCGATACAGGCTTAACGTGCGCACTCGTGCGACTAGCCTATATTCACAAGCCGTACGGGCGTGTACGTATAGCATACTGTATGTGAATTGTCTAGTCGTATGGTCGTACAGATCAATAAAATTGATTTTAGGTAGTGTGGTCTTTTTAGACCTACATAATCTCAGCAACGGAACCATGGCATGTGCAGTCAAAGACAAATATAAAGCTTCTTTCAGCGTTTGACGATAACATGTTCGTACAATGTTGGTCATGAAACCCAACTTTATAAAGTGAAAATGAGGTTTACATCGGTATACATATTTCTTTTTTTTTTCTAAAACAAAGATTGGAATTTAGTCTTAGTATTCCTTAGAAGTTAGAACCGACCACTCTGACTGACCTTAATTTCCAACACACAATTATAAATACACTTCACATAAGTTGATATATCTTGCCGGATTTCAAGATTGTGCTTCAAGAAGGAAATAATTTACAAAATTTTATATTATTTTACTCTATAAAGTCACATACAAGGAATGTAATTCTGAACATTTTTGTCAAATATTTCCGTAAGTATGCATTAATTCAAAATTCTAAACCGTACAAAATGCTTAATTTTGTATTTGGAATAGAAATGTAACACAGTTTAGGAAATTTTGCTGGCACTTTTCAAATTTCGCACCTGGCTCTTCAGTGGTGCTAATTATGGGTTACATGTACCTAAAGAAACAAGATCCATATTTGCTATTGAATATACGACTGTAAGCTCAACAATTACAAGCATAAAGCAAATTAGGATCAGGTCTGGTAAAACATGACAATCTAGAAATTCTGCAAATTTTTCAAAAACAATTGAAATAATCAAGCTAGAAGTTACCTAGCCTCGTGTTTGAAATTTATTGTTTGTCCGGTAAGTCTCCGAACGTCATTGTGTGTAGTTTATGTACACAGTGATGTCATTCGGTGGTGTGATGGTGTATGCTATGTATAATGTGACTTTGTTTACTCTTGTTGACATAAGGTGTAAAGTTTCTCTATTTTATCGCAAGGTTAGACTTTTTTAGATTATGCCTATTTATCTGCGGGGAATCCAAGTTTTTGTTGTATATCTTATTAATGAATACTAAGTTTTCAAGCCTTTCCAGACGAGGAAAATGTGGAGGCTGCGGGTCCGATTTAAATAGGTCACATGAATATCAATGAGGAAACCCAGGAAAATGTAAACACTGTCGTCACTCGGTTAAATCAAGAATTTTGTAAAAATGATTTTAGGTTCTTTGAAAAATATTCATAATATAGTTGAAAAGTTGGATCATAGATAAAGTGTGTGATTTCTTTTTGTTATTGTTTTTCTTTTCCGTTATGGAGATGGTACCTAGCGGTTTGATAGACGGAATGGAATGGGTGCACAGACTTTACGGACGTGCAGACTCATTGGACTCAACTTATAACAAAATAATAATAATAATAATAATAATAATAATAATAATAATAATAATAATAATAATAATAAATAATAATAATAATAATAATAATAATAATAATAATAATAAACATTTCACTTGATATGCTGCGCTGCAGAGTGCAAAATGTCTGTTGATGCAAATATATAGTTCGTTAAGTGGATGTCTTCCTCCATCACACTAACCTCCAATATTCTAACGAACAGGTAACATGAGATACTGCATAACTATCATGATTGTGTAAGAATTCATTTCTTGATTTTAAAAAGAAATGAAAAATATACGACGTAAATCTCGTTTACACATAACGACTATTCGCCGTCCATGACTTTGACTATTCGCCGTCCAAAAAATACCAGCAAACAACTATTCGCCGTATACCTCAAACATTTTTGTTACAGTAATTAGGGGCAGAAAAATATCAAACGAACATAAGAAACACATGTTAGATAAGGCAAAATGGTATTAAGAATAGGGAATGGACCTCAAACCCGAAACACAATCTTGTTAACCCGATAAAACATGTGTTTTCGCGACACGATGGTCTTAAATTGCGGTACCAAGCGACGAAAAAAATGTCTGAGGGCAGCTATTTCGATACACAGGATAAAATAGAGCCACACACCGTTTTATTTTATCTCATTACTATGTGCCTTACATGCACTGGTTAGCCTGTGGTTAATGATAACGCAATGATAAAGGTCAAAACTTAACCACTCGTCCCGCGTTTATTCATACTCTCGCTTCGCTGGTAATCTATTTCCGGTGTTGATGATAGACGGTGTTAATGTTTCCTTGCTTGCTGGTCTAAATTTGCCTAATTTACTTACATCCAACATATGCGATTTTTTTTTAAAATTAGACAACTCTGAAATTTGGTCGTCTTATAATAGAGGGTTAAATGTTGCTATATTCAACTAAATTTTTATCCAAGTTCACTTTTTTGAATAAAATTTATCAAAAAAAAAAAAAAAAAAAAAAAACATTTCATAATGTCCCAATGAGAATTCAAAAACAAAAGCAAATGGAAAAAATAAATATATAATTAATATTCATTTTAATAAGGATGGGGGTTTTGTCCTAGGGGGGGGGGGGGGTTTATCCTATGGGGGTTATGTCCTAGGGGGGTTTTGTCCAGGGGGGTTATGTCCTAGGGGGGTTTTGTCCTAGGAGGGTGTTGTCCTACACTCGTTCAAGCCAAACTATGTTATTTCAAACACCACAGAAACATCCTTTATCAGTCAATATCTTCAAAGTTTTTCATCTCTTTCACTTTTGCGACAAATAAGGAGAGGGTTAATAATAACATTTGATGAAATTTTCCCTTAAATTAAATACCTATTAGTATTTTCAGCGTTTTTACAATCTTATCCGTTGAGTAAAGAGCTTGAAAGCAAAATAGTGTAACTCTCAGATAAATTCCATATAGTTACAATATTACTGCTCTGACTTTCAATGGTAGTTTCCTAGTGAATGCATTGCCAGGTGTTTAACTGGGTCACTGATTGACACTGCCGCTGTGTGTATTTATACCCTTAGCCCATTCACTAGATACAATGTGTGCGCTTTACCCATTCCTATATTCTGACACCTTTTGGTTCCCATGAAATATTATGTGTTTGGAAAACATGGTAGAAAATGAAGACATGGTTGTGAAAAGCTAGTTCTTCATTTCCCACAATATTTTCTTCTCAGAAAGACCAAACAAAGTAACGATTTATTTGCTTGAAATTGGGTTAAGGATTTATTCTGCATTGATCGCTTTATCTTTATTGTTTTTTTTTTAACTCAGTGTGTTAAAGGCTCTTCCAAACGACAATATCTTAGAGTGGTTCAAATTAGAAAGAGTTGCAGACGACGAAACGGGTGGGGTGACAATAAAGATGAAATCATGTTATGTACAATGAAGCACTGAAAACATTGGGACAAAGGAGAAATTTCCGGTTATCTTTGTATGTTTCATATTATTTGCTTCACAACAATGTCTTGTTTGGAAAAGGACGAATGGTTCGAGGCTATAGAGTATAAACACCGTGATTTTAAATTATGTTAATCAAAGTAAAATCATCGTCTTAAATTTGCCGTTTTGTAGAATTTTAACATTTTTACCACATATACTGTTCTTAGACTGATCATTTGATCCAATGAACAAGTGCATTCTATTTAATCGAAATATGTTTGCAGACAGAGTTGCAGATCAGAGATCAGTTAGGCTAAGCCTCTATAATGGGTCCGTACTTGGTATTATTCTGATAAGCTAAGAATAAGAATAATTCAACATGTTGATTTAATGTAAAATCCGGTAAAGTGTAACATTTCCTTTTCCCAAACAGCCTCACCTTTTGGATTCACCTGGAGGGTGTACATTCAACTTGTTTTTATCACCTATGCACGTTTGCCCACATTGATTAACCATTTTCCAAACGATGACGCCTTTTTACTCGCTTCATAGAAAATGCTTAAAAAACATTGAATAGAGAATGGGGCAATTTTGCAAATCAGCATATTGTCCTTTTGTCACAATATCAATTTCTCAGTGATGCCCAATCTACAGTGCTGACAGCACTTTGATTTAATTTACCTCGTTAATTATAGCCCTTGTCATATATTCAACGTTGAAGTTTTGATCGCAAGAGCTTAATTGCAGGCTCGCCATATTGTCCCCGAAAGACCTTCTAGTCTCTTATAAAGGCACTTGCAAAATCTGTGATTGGATATTTATCCCTAAAGATCGTCAAACCAATATATTGTTTGGAAGGGGTTCAGATTTTACGTGCCAATTCCTGATAAATGTAATAGAATTATATCGACAGACACATACTTACTCGACACGAATGATCTTGTATCGCTGCTTTTCAACAAAAAACATCGTAACTGCAGCTTGTTTAAGCTGCAGTTACGAGGTTTTCGTTGAAATGCGACGCTATTGTGTTTTATGCTACTCATAACGAAAAACAATTCTCGACATCATTTGGCGCTAAAGCTGTATTTTCGTTCAGAAAGTTCCAAATATGGCATCAAACAGACCAAAAATAACGCAAATTGCGTAGAAAATACGAAAAAGGCCATCGCTCGCTGGATTAATTAAAAGAGGTGATAATCATATTATGCCTTGATTTTTTTACAATGTAGCTGAATGCGGCGGGAATCATGTGACACAACTTTTCCGATATTTTGCAACAATTCTTTTACTATTTGACCTATTAATAATAATAATAAAAAAAAAAACTGAAACAGAGAAGATCGGAAAATACCAGGGGTTTGCTCAGTGCGAGTGATCTTTGAAAAAAAATCCAACAGATAAAATGGTTGTGGACCATAACAGGTATTTTAGTTGCTCATCAATAACTTTTTCGCTGCTGATTTTAACAGATCTACTACATCTAAATCCTTGCATATTTCCATCTCCTCTGCGCCAAAACGCATTCACATTAGTCAAGTATTAACACAATTATTGATGATATTCTGTAATTGTTGTACCACGTGATTCCCAAACATGTAAAATGACTCCCAGGGATCGACTTTATCACGGGATGATCATATGATACAACAATTTCAGAAAACCTTCAATAATTTTGTTTATACGGGACGGATTTAAATTCGGTTCGAAGTAGAGAAGGTGAGCAGACGTCACGCATTAGATGGGCATGCTGATTTTGTGGTCAACTGATAAAAAGTTATTGAAGATCAACCAAAATTTTAGTTGATCTGCAATAACTTTTCATCAGTTATTTTTTCAAGAATCCACCACATCTAGTTTTTTTTTCATGGGATTCCCCTTCTCTGATTCAAGCCGAATTCAAATTAACAAAAGTATTGAAGATTTTCTGAAATTCTTAGTCACGTGATTAACCACCGTGTTTATCTTTCACCAGAGTTGGAGTACACGTACAATTTTTTTCACGGTGGGAACTCACGTGATGTAAAAACTGTGATATTTCTAACAAAATTAATACACAGATCTGATTGGTTTAAAATTGTTTAAAGCACAGAATGTGGGATAACGTCAATTATATTTGGTGAAAGCGAATTATCTTTTTAACAGCAACAGTTTTGGTTGGCCGTTAATAACTTTTTTACCATCGACAAAATCATTGACGTTTACGCTCCATCTCTGATTCAAATCGGCTACACATTAGAAGGGTTATTGAATATTTTCTGCAGCCGTTCTACCACATAATTCCTCGCTGTGATTATCTAGATTCGGAGGAAATGTCTCGGTCCCTAAAAACAAAACTGTTACAACAATAAGTTACAATCTTCTTGTAAAATCAAGGCGCCATGTTACAGACAGGATTGCGTGTTGCCATCAAATAATAATATTCCTAGTTTATACCTTTTAGTGTAAAATACAACAGACGGACTATTGTCTAGACATGTAAAATACGTGAATGAAGGAGGCTTGAAGCCGCTTTTAACTGCATTTGGTCATGTGGCGATGGCTAGCCTAAAGCACAAAACAATTGATACCTGGTATTTCTCTCGTCGGTACTACCACGATATCCAAAATGAATCTACGGCTACATTCTTATTTAGGTGATTCAAACCAGTAAGACCGTTCCAAAGCAAGAACGGGTTTTGACGTCCTTATAAGAAAAGCTTGGAAACAATTGAGATAAAAGAGGAAAAAGCTATAGATCTAGCTTATTTTGTAGATTAACTACAAGATATCATACTCTGAATCCAGATTTTTTTGCAAATGGGCCTGACAGCTTTTAAGTAGTGTCGCTAAAATATCTAGCTTATTTTATTGATTTACTACCAGATATCACACTCCGAATCCAGATTTTGGTGCATATGGGCCTGGGGCTGCTAATCCGTGTGGCCTATAGTTCTAGCTTATTATGTTGATTTAGTACTAGCTATCATACTCTGAATCATGATTTTGGTGCAAATGGGGTTGGGAGCTGTTAATTTGTTTCGTCTATAGAACTAGCTTAATTTGTTAATGTATTACCAGATTATAATACTCTGAATCCAGATTTTGGGGCCAATCGGCCTTGGAGCTGTTGATCAGTGTCACCTATAGAACTAGCTTATTTTATTGATTTACTACCAGACGGCATACTCTGAATCCAGAAACTTTTGCAAATAGACCTGGAAGCTATTGATAAGTGTTGTCTATAGAACTAGCTTATTTTGTTGATTTACTACCAGATATCATACTCTGAATCTACATTTTGGTGCAAATGGGCCTGTGAGCTGTTAATCAATGTCACCTCTAGAGATAGCTTATTTTGTTGATTTACTACCATTATCATACTCTGAATCCAGATTTTGTTGCAAATGGACCTGGGAACTGATTATCAGTGTCGCCTATGGAACTAGCCAATTTTGTTGATTTACTATCAGATATCATAGTCTGAATCCATATTTTGGTGCAAATGGGCCTTGGAGCTGTTAATTAGTGTCAACTACAAAACTAGCTTATTGTGTTGATTTACTACCGTATATCATACTATGAATCTAGATTTTGGTGCCGATGGGCTTGGGAGCTCTTAATCAGTGTTGCCTATCGATCTAGCTTTTTTGTTGATTTACTACCAGATACCATACTCTGAATCCAGATTTTGGTGCAAATGGACCTGGGAGTTTTAATCAGTGTCACCTCTAGAACTAGCTTATTTTGTTGATTTACTTCCAGATATCATACTCTGAATCCAGATTTTGGTGCATATTGGCCTGGGGCTGCTAATCCGTGTGGCCTATAGTTCTAGCTTATTATGTTAATTTAGTACCAGATATCATGCTCTGAATCATGATTTTGGTGCAAATGGAGTTGGGAGCTATTGTAAAATTTGTGTCGTCTATAGAACTAGCTTAATGTGTTAATGTATTACCAGATTATAATACTCTGAATCCAGATTTTGGGGCCAATCGGCCTTGGAGCTGTTGATCAGTGTCACCTATAGAACTAGCTTATTTTATTGATTTACTACCAGACGGCATACTCTGAATCCAGAAACTTTTGCAAATAGACCTGGAAGCTATTGATAAGTGTTGTCTATAGAACTAGCTTATTTTGTTGATTTACTACCAGATATCATACTCTGAATCTACATTTTGGTGCAAATGGGCCTGTGAGCTGCTAATCAATGGCACCTCTAGAGATAACTTATTTTGTTGATTTACTACCATTATCATACTCTGAATCCAGATTTTGTTGCAAATGGATCTGGGAACTGATAATCAGTGTCGCCTATGGAACTAGCCAATTTTGTTGATTTACTATCAGATATTATAGTCTGAATCCATATTTTGGTGCAAATGGGCCTTGGAGCTGTTAATTAGTGTCAACTACAAAACTAGCTTATTGTGTTGATTTACTACCGTATATCATACTATGAATCTAGATTTTGGTGCCGATGGGCTTGGGAGCTCTTAATCAGTGTTGCCTATCGATCTAGCTTTTTTGTTGATTTACTACCAGATACCATACTCTGAATCCAGATTTTGGTGCAAATGGGCCTGGGAGTTTTAATCAGTGTCACCTCTAGAACTAGTTTATTTTGTTGATTTACTACCAGATATCATACTCTTAATCCAGATTTTGGTGCAAATTGGCCTGGGAGCTGCTAATCTGTACCGCCTATTGTTCTAGCTTATAAAATGTTGATTTAGTAACAGATATCATACTCTGGATTTAGATTTTGGTGCAAATGGGCCTTAGAGCTGTTAATCAGTGTCACCTCTAGAACTAGCTTATTTTGTTGAAATTCTACCAGATATCATACTCTGAATTCAGATTTTGGTGCAAATGGGCCTGGGAGCTCTTTATCAGTGTCGCCTATAGAACTAGCTTATTGTGGGATTTACTACCAAGTACCATACTCTGAATCCAGATTTTGGTGCAAATGGGCCTGGGAGCTCTTTATCAGTGTCGCCTATAGAACTAGCTTATTGTGGGTTTTACTACCAAATATCATATACTCTGAATCCAGATTTTGGTGCAAATGGGCCTGGGAGCTGTTACATATTTAGCAACATTGTTTATGACCGTCTGTCATTTGAGTTCGTTGATGTTTTCCGTTAGTCTAGTAAAAAAAATCATCAATAAAATTAATGGACCGTCATCAAGCTGTATATGAAACAAGATTTACGTATGAAAGTGCTTTAAGTTTGTTTTTTTTAAAGAAAGTTGACAATCTGAATACCCAATGAATCTAGGATCAATGAAGTACTAAAAGACGTTCAATTAAAAATGGTTTTCAAAAGCATCTTTAAAGTATTCTTTATACCCCCGGTAGTTTTTATTGCTATGATTGAATTTAATTTGTCATTTGTCGAACTACCGCTTTTTCACGTCAAAACAAGAAATTGTTTGGGAAAAGGCTTATCTGTCAAAATGGACCACATTGATAATTAGATACAAACGATCTTTGCATTTGTAAAGGTAATCGGCGTTTTTATCTTTGGTTCTATTGTTATTCTAGTTTTCTTTTTGTTTGAGCCACCAAAGATGCATTAACAGAACACAGAATATAAGCATTAAATTTTCCCCCTTATTTTTCAAACAGTATTCTCTGTCAAAGCCCACAAAACCAGTGTTTTGGTTTTCGGTATATCTTAGCGTTGCCAAATATTCATTCAGACAATCTTTGTATCACAGTTTCAACATCCCTACAGAATCCTGTAATTTTCCTGGTAGGAAATTGTTATAATTTGTAGACCGATAAGGGGCTTCATAGAGGCATCATCTGTAATTAGGCAGTCATTTTAATGGTTTCTTACGGATTTGTGAACCGGTTATGATTCTGTGTAGGCTACAACGAGAAACGGATCTACATTATATCGCCGCTTTTCAACTATAACTTTTTTCTTACATTAATATCTGAAAGAGAACATTAATTTTTCTTATAAAAATTTTGAAAATCCAAGCCAAAATAATGAACCCTTTACGAGAAATACATGTATATATTTTTGTGCTAAAATGAACAAAATGTTGTGGATAATAGTTCAGATTTATATGGAATTTGTCATATCTGTCTCAACTTTAAAGGCGTATTTTTCGCTTATAAATAAATAACAACGCCAAAAAAACTGATAAACACTTCTTTGCATTAGAATAACCAATCTTTGCATCTTTAAGGTTCACATATGTGCGTATTCTCACGATCTAAGAACTATGTCATTATTTTCGCAATGACTTTCCAGTGACGCCGTTAAAACTTTGGCCTATTCAATCAATGTAGATCATCTTTTACGTAAATTGTCCTCTAGCGATTTTCATACTAGTCTTTAATTCGTTTAAGATCCCACGTAATTAAATAATACTAGATTAATCATTTCTAAACCAAGACCGATGTTCACGTCAATAGCGTAAAAGACTTTACAAAGTATTGAGACAAAAGAAGATAATGCTGACTAGACGTCTCAATGCTCGCTGCATTTCGACAAAAGCCTTGTAACTGCAGCTTAAAACAAGCTGTAGTTACGAGGCTTTTGTTGAAAAGCGATGTTTTGTGTGGTATTGCACTCATATAACATGGTCATGAACATTCATTTTGACAATCACATCAGCAAATTGTACTAGTCTCATTTTTCTCAGCATTTTGGAAAGTGTTAAGATCCCACGCAATTGCACAAAATTTAGTTTAACTTGTAATGTAGAACTTAACGATCTAATTCATAATTTTGTCATATCGTCATGCGATTATTGTATTCATGTCTTGTATATCTAATGATAAATTACCTTGCGCATTTTCTCAAGTATTAACATTATAGTTATTGAAATTGAAAGTTTTCTGAAATTGTTGTGTCACATGATTCTCTACAGTGCTAAAGTTTTGTCGTTTTCCTCACTAGGATGGTCTGTGGATTTGTATGGTTTCATGTATGACCCATTTTTCGGAAATCCTATAACTTCTTTTAAATTTGATTATTTTTATATTGCTTCCTATCAGGTCACTGCATTTGATACACAATTTCTTGGTATTTTACAGAAGAACTTCAAATACCAGAGCCTTATTTTCAATTGACAAAGTTTTAGCTTTCCGCGTACACGTAAATGGTCAATGTGTCTGAGAAATGCTTCCCTTTACCATCAATTTAGTTAAAAGTTACTGTCAACTTTTCAAATTACGATATTATTGTCCAACAAGGTTAACGCGGGACAACTTAATTTTCGTGCGCAAAGTCCGTTAGTTGAGCGTCTTAACAAAACAAAGCCGAAGTGGGGTCATTACATATACAGATGTCCCGGGTTAATCTTGCTGGACAATATATAGCACACGTTAAACAAATTTTCCTATGTAAACAAAGGAAATACGTTTTCACTGAAATATAGCATGCGTTGGTTCGAATCTTGCATGTGTGACACATCTTCAGGGTTCCAACCGTCACATGCAAAAGTACAACTAGTTTGGATGTCGATTTTGTGTCTTTTTAGCTCGACTTTTCGAAGAAAATGAGAGCTTAAACTGTCACCCGGGCGTCGGCGTCGGCGTTGGCGTCGGCGTCGCAACAAAGGTTAAAGTTTTTTTCAATCATCAATAACTTCCATACTATCAAAGGGATTCAACCAAAACTTGGAATACTTATTCACCATCACACCCCCTACCTTACTATTAGGGCCCATGACCCTGGTTCCACTATATTTGGAGTTATGCCCCCTTTATACTAAGCAACTTAGAAAGTCGAGCGCGCTGTCTTCGGACAGCCTTTTTTATTATGTAAAAATATACCATTATATCGTGACCAAACTATACTATACCTCTTGTAGACTTGTTGATATCATATATAGAGGAAAATAATTGACCCGGCAGAGTGACCTTAACTGTACAGAAAAGTGGACAAGTTTATTGTTCAATTAAAAAGGGAATGGTCCGTCATTAATTTACGTAAATGCGTGCACTGTATTCGTTAAACAATATTGTGCCGCCATGTGAAAGTAAGAATTTATTTAATCTAGTCAAATAATAAATGTTAAGCTACCGTGGTCCATTTGGCACGAAATTTTCAGTAATAAGTTGGTCATTAAAATAAGCGTAATCTCCAAAAAATATATATCTAAATACAGTTCTTATCCTGGTCATACCGTGCAGATGGCACAGGCTGACCAGGATCGGCATTTTTGCATATTCAGTTTACCAATTACCATTTTAAGATGACGCGACAAATGTATGCACGTGAAAATACTGTTAAGTCGTCGAATGATTATTATTAGCTGTAAAATAGCGAAGCATGCGAAGTGTTCGGCAAATCACGAGAACCTATCACCCCTGGACGATAAGTATGTTGACCTTTCCGCTTGGTCTGCTCTGCCGGGTCAAATATCGCCCTCTATACACGGGTATAAAAGGCCACACGATAATTTGATCATTTGTTTATTTACATAGACCTGCCCAATGTTATTGAAAACAACTCACAGGTTTCGATTTTACAAAGTATTCGTTTATAGAATGAATATTATGTAAGTCTGTGATAGCGCAGTGGAAAGACATAGGACTTCTACCCGAACGGATCAAGTTCGATTCCGCTACTAGACATGCGGAATCTATTTTTTTAGGATTTTCATTTCATTTTTATTTCTTTTAATGTTCGTAAATCAACCCACTTACAGACAACAATAATGCCGATATGTACAACCAATTTATTTAAAGACGACACAAGAAACGCGCTTGTGAACTTTTTAAAGAAAGAGAGGAATCTTTAAGAAATGGGCGTTTTCCCACGATTTTCCATTGATGTTCTCTGCTTGAATTGTCAAAATAAAATATTCTGAAAAAATGAAATGGCACATTTTCATAACCCGATGAATATTGTTTGTATATCATTTCTTTTTCTGAACAGTTGTAGCTATATGAAAAAAAATATGATTTATGGTTTTTGTTAGAAGACCGTTTACAATAAAACATATGCCTATACTTGCATAGATTATGCAGAATATATTCGTCGAGCATATTAAAAGAGTAAAAAAACTTATTATCTTGGTGCATGAAAAGAGAAATAAAAATGAAAAAAAATCGTATACGATTGTGAGCTTCGAACACACTACAAAAGATATCTTGAGTAGCACGTCTGTGACCAATACCATTAGACCACTCTGACTTGTGGTGTAAATGTCAAAAATGTATTTTTATACCAAATCAAAGTTAAATCAATCAACCATATCGGATAATTTACCTGTATTCTCGTACATGACATTGACTCATCCGAGTCAGTGTAATAATTATCGTTTTCAGTTTATACATGGTTTTTGTCGTAACTATTGTTGGCGCAAGATCGTATGACACATGTTTACATTTTGTCCAAATGTAAACAAAACAGAGTTGTATAAAATATGAATAAATTCTTATAAGTAGTGACGTAGACATGTTGAAAATTTAGGTGCAGTGATAGAGCGGTCTGTTCATTGTTCAGAGTTTTCTGTGTTTTATCGAATAATGTTTTGTAAACACATTTGAATCAAACGTAAACATGTGCCATACGATCTTGCGCCAACAATAAAGAGACATTTTTGTGATGATCAAAGAATACATAATGACGAATTCGCCAATTTGAAAGCACCAACACATTGCGGGTCGGAGAAAGAATCTTGATGAATGAAATCGTAGAAATGTGCTTTATTATTTCGTGGAATTATTCGCAAGTGAACATTAATTGTTGCATAAAAATTGCATATAGGAGTGTAGTGTAGTGTAGTGTAGCGCAATCCCGAATTATCAAAACTTAAATGCGAAGTAGTTATTCCTGTGAGATATGATAGAAACATTCTGACTTACGTTGGAACATAGTGTCTGAAAGTGTGAATAATTACAGACAAAAAGGCTACGTGTTGAAATCTCCCGAGAATGCAGTTAACTATAATTCACTTCTTTAAATAAAAGTGCTGAAAGCACTGTTATCGGGCGTCTCTGTAAATAATTTTGAATATATGATAGGCGTTATTTCTCAAAAGATGTTTTTAGATTGGATTAGTCTTAATCACTGCGATCATTTTTCCCTAACGTTGTTGGTGATTAAAGTAAACATCAATATTGATTATTCGAAAGGCTGTTCTCGTCATTGATCTTCGCTTTTGATAGAACTATTTATAGCGAGGAGGACCGGAAGATGTTGTGTTGTTTGCAGAGAAATAAAAGTGCGCTCAGATGTAAAAGCATAGGATAGCAAAAAATTTGCTCCCAAAACCCAGTTCAAGCACGACGTCCCATATAATGGCCCGTGTAAAAGTTACAAGGCGAGTGCTTAGTTTATCAGTACCATTAACCCATTACCACACAATGACTCTAAGACTTTTAAACTCACCACAAAATAATGCCAATGGAAAACACATCGTGGAAAATTTCTCACAATGTTTTCCATAAAAAAGACAAAAAAAGTAAAAAAAAAAATCATTCACTTGAAGTTGTCCTCTACAAAGTCTTTCAATTTTTACAACCTTAAAGTGTGTCGTTTGGTAATGGGTAAACCAATTTTAGACTTTGCAACCGAAGTTAAGAGCTTATATGATAAGTGGCAATCCGTCGTAATATCACAAGTAATGTTTCAACCAGGACTTTAATGCATTTATGATCCTACAAAATTAAATAAGTGTAGATAAAATGAGTGATGACTGCAAAGCAATCTCGAAATGTTGTCAATCATTTATATTTCTAAATGATGCATGTGCTGCCGATGCAGTATATTCCCTATAGTTCGCTATTCAATTCAATCGAAATGATATATCTCTCAATTGTTTCCTTAATGAGACTGACATGGCATGTGACAAGACAGCAAAGCTTTGTTTGTTAATTGTGGTTTTACGCCGTTTTCAACTGCCAAGGTCATATCGCGGCGGCTGGAGCACCTAACCATGGATTCCTGTTGTTTCTCAAACCAGTACTACCACAACACCCTAACCGAGCCTCCAGCTGCTCGCCCACATAGGTTCTCGATATCAAACCATTGATGTGTGACATTTTGTCAGAGAGGATATTCTCCGTAGCCGGGTATCGAACCTGGGACCTCTCGAGTTAGAGGCAGATGTGCTACCAACTGCGCTATGGCCGCGCAAGACAGAAAAGTTACCGCACAGTCTAAAATACATGTGGTTGGTTAGATTAGGAAACAGTTGTACAGCAAAATACAAACAATATATCGTTCGTTACGCAAAAAGTAAGGATGTTAAAACGTGGCTATTTTCAACATAGCCAAAAGAAAATAATTTGTGTAACGGATTCAAATCTTTTTCATAGTTGACGGATGCGTATGTTTTTGTTTTTGAGTCTATTGCATTGTAGTTGATTATGGAAAATGTAGGTTTGCTTGCAAATAACTAAATAGTCAGAACAAAAACATAAAATTCGTCTGTCGCATCGCTTAAGGCTAATGTAGGTGAATGTAATATTGAGGACTGTAATGCAAAACCACCATAAAATTAAGCGAGTCCACCTCTAATGAGGTTCGGGCGACGTCGGAATTAAAGGGGCAGAAAAAAACAGATGTTTCGTGAATCTCAAAATAGCTACAATACGGGTATTCTACCTTAAGAAGTAACGTTAACTTAACAACATAGCTCAGATAAGCTTATGGATTTGTATAAAGCCACAAACCTCCATTGAAAAGCAGGAACGCGTTAGACACCATTGTTTCCGTTCGTTTTTTATGCTCCCCGAAAAAAAATTCGGGGAAGCATAATTTATAGTCGCCATGCTGTCCGTCCGTCCGTCCGTGTGTCCGTCCGTCCACAGCCAGATCTCAGCAACCCTTGGGCCAAATTCAATGAAACTTCACATGTTAACTCCCTGGGATAATCCCTAGAAACCCTTTTCTCCGTTTCTTGATTTGAGGCTGCGTCATGGAAAAAGGGGCCTTAATGTAAAAATTAGTTTTTCTCTAATTTCTCTTCATCTATTGGGCAGAATTTAATGAAATTTGCACTTATATGATGAATGCAATGTCCTAGACCATATTCTATAAAATTGTGTGTACAAAAAATCTGTCATGGGAAAAGGGGGCTTAATGTATGATAGTTTTTATTTTGTGACAAACACTTATTCGGGGAGCGTAATCCGTCACTGACGGCTCTTGTTTTTGTTTGGGATAAGAACATTGTCTGTGAGATTTATTGTCACAAATTGTACACCAGGCGATCATAATCCAGGCAAATATTGCTTTCTCATGAATGTTTAATTACATCGGCACACAATAATAAATCACACGCTTTGTCGGACCGTATTTGGTACAAAAACGAATATGGTACAAATTTGTACCATATTCGGCCGAATATGGTACAACTGTCTAATTGTACCATCTACGTATCTGCAGTTTTGGGGTAAAATGTCTGACCAAATATGGTACAAACTTGTACCATATTCGGATGAAAAATGTACCACATTCGTCTTTGTACCAAATACGGTCCGCTTCCTTAGTGTGTCAAAAACAATTAAGCCTGTTACCGAAATATTAGACAGTCTGTTTACCCCTACCCAAACAAGATCTGGTTTTGACCCATCTTAAAGAAGATACTCGACGAAACAATGAGGCAAAATTAGACAATGCTGATAGGTAGCCTTTTCTATGTTTGCTTCAACATTTTCCAGTCTATACACTGCACAATTCAAATCTTCATAAACATATAGTTCGTCGTCTTCAGCAGCTTTGAAATCTAGGATCACCCTAATTATTTATCGTATAGAAAAGATTTAAATAAAGATTATAAGATAAAAGACAAAATGAAATGTAATGAAGTCTCAGTACTGAAAGTCTGCATTTCAGAGGAAAGTTAATGCATTAGTTCTGAAGGTTTGTCATGGTTTTGTGCCTTGATTTTAGATGGGACAATAAATACAGGGACCGAAGCCAGTCTACTGACAAGAAAATAATACATGAATGTATTTATATATTATAAGTATTAATAAGGACTTTATATGTTTGAGTCTCCAAAATGGGATATACTGCTAGAAAAATTAAGAGTTCTGGTATTTTCTTTGCACTATACTACAAAGTAAATCGAGCATTTTTCAATAAAATCCGATTAGAGCGAATGTATGTAACACTTGTAAATTACTTGAATGGGTAAACATAATGATGGCTAAAATATGAAATTGAACCGCATAATATCCCCAAAGCAAGAGGATCGAAATATATATATAATCACACCGTGGCAATTCTCTTATCGCCATGAGAGAAAAATAGTTAACCCATGCTTTTCAACAAAAACCTCGTAACTGCAGCTTATTTTAAGCTGCAGTAACGAGGTTTTTGTTGAAAAGCAGCGGTATATCCGTAAAATTCACCCCAAAAGCTTTTCTCGAAAAAGGGATATTCTCTATTTAGCCACTTAAGACGTTACACTTGTCAATGAAATCCGGCGAATGAATTCATTATCCAGGGAAAATTGTCCGTAAAAAGTCATGACCGACAATTTCGGATATTATTTATATCTCTAACATCTAAGAAACCTTGAATGTATACGTCTAGTTTCGATTAATGAAATGATTCAAACCGCAAACTTTTAGGATGGTCCTTTTTTAAAACAGCTGCGGATGACTAAATGCATGTTGAGAAATAAAGGATTTGTGATAAACAGCTTTGGGAAATATCGAGACAAAAGAAAAGCATACTGATTATTAACGTTTTCTTCTTTTGTCTCAATGTTTTTCCAATCGTATTTTACTAGGGACGCCAAAATTATGTCCTCTTTGGGAAGGATTAACATTTTCTAAAAATGATGAATCTTTTTTTTTTGTTTCCTAAATCCAAGGTTTTCCGTTTAGTGGATTCATAAATCAATTCAAAATTTGGTCGTTACTTCAGCATCCTCCGTGGCAACCGAAATTGGCGACGATATCCAGATTTTATGTTAATAAATCCTGATACCGTCGTCAATTTCTGATGGAGACCTGACGGAATTGCACGAAATGGTTGGTAGTTAATGATAGGTGCAATACATTAATAATGGTATTATGGTCATACGAAGCTATTTTGTATATCGGCCAATGTAAATATTCATTTTCGAATAAATTGTTTAGGACAGTATCATACCAAAGTCATTCTGGTACGACAAATTTTGTCGAAAGGGAAAAAAAGCAGTTGACGTTAACGGTTCCAATTTAAGGAACTAGATATCGCTAGTTTATTGTTAGAG